>VYZW01056235.1:249051-281680 GCA_013401315.1 Balaeniceps rex | reverse complement strand
GGGGTGGGGCGGCGTCCCCTCGTGCCCTCCGTGGGGGGGAGGGTGTCACGGTGGTAACCCAGACCCTCTCCGCCGTGGGGACTGGGGAGCGGCGTTTGCGCGGAAAAAAGCGTTTTTCTGCATCGCTCGGGGGTCCGGACAGCGGGAGGGAGCCGGCGAGGCGGGCTCGGCCGACAGCGGGTTTGGGCTGTCAGGATTCCCCCCACCCCCGGCGGACGCCTGCGAGAGAGGGAGGGAGCTCGCTCGCTCCCGGGCGCTGCTGGGTTCCCCCACGCGTGACCATCCGGATTGTACCTGCAGGGAAGCGGACGGGGGGGGAGCGGCGGTTAGGGGTGCAAAGCGGTGCCTGCTGCCCGGGAGCTGCGGTGATGCTGCACATAGCGTAGGGCAGATAGGGAAATAAGCGTGCGCGCTGCCTGCGTGGTTGGTAACACGCGTGTGTGTGCGAGGACGGAGGGAGCAGCCCCCCGCCGCGGGGGCCCCGCGTCTGGCACCGCTCGGGGTCCGCGGGTGCCTGGGGCCGTGCTGCCAGCCCCCCTGCCTGTGCTGCCAGCCGTGCTCCGCTGCCCGGGAGAAAGGGGGGAAAACCCCAGCCCATCTTTGACGGTGAAACTCTGGTCCCCTGGGCAGTTTTATGTCAGCGAAGCGGCTCACGGGCAGTGAAACTTTAAGAAAAATTCGTTTACCAACACCGAGAAACAAGAAGTGGGTGGTCGCTTGAGCCATCGGTTTATTCTTTATGAAACTGGATTTACTTCAGATTTTCCCGTATCTAGGTGACCTTTTGGTTGCAGGGATACCAGGTACCATTTGATTTTTTTATTTGGCTGTTGCTGCGAAACTGTTTTCATGCCTGGTTGATCGGAGACTTGTACTGCAGAGGGCTGTGTTTGTTGATATGTTTGGGGGTGAAATATATAACTCGCAGTGGCCGAGTACTTCTTGGGGGGGGGGGTGTCTGGAGAAACTGCTGTGCTCATAATACAGGCTTCCTTCTGCAAAATGTCAGATGTAGATGGTCTCGGTTCCGATATGTAACACGGCTCAGCTTCTGTTGTGGTCTGTGGATGTTTTAGCCCACAGTCAAATTCACTTAGTGAAAGTTAGTAAAAAGGCATGTCTGTGCAGTAGGTGAAGTGCGGATACCGTGGATAAACATGCTAGTCAAGTTGTAATAAGTTCTGCTTAGAAAAACAAAACCAAACCCTTACGCTGTCAGCAACCCGCAAGATGATTATTCGGTTCTAGTATCCACCAAGGCGCTTGGAGGTGACAGAAACCAGCACTCCCAAAAAATCTCTTTGCTGCTGCATTCTTACTAATTTATATCTGTCATTTTAAACCGAACTTGTATCAGGCCACAAATAATCCTCTCTGTGGGTTTTTTATCCTCTTGGACATATTTACCAGACAGTGCCTCTCTCTCTGGAAGTGCAGGACCAGGGCATTTTCTTTTTTTTTTTTTTTCCTTTCCTTTGTGTGACCCAGATTTTTATTTGCTGAAGTTTTAAAGTATGCTCGCCTATTGATTATGCATGAAGTTTGAAATTTACTGCTGTGGGAGAGGTCGCTACAAAGCTCGTGCACCAGTGTGATGTTAGGCCTGTAACTGTGATTTCCTGGTACGCAGAGGTGCTGCTTGTCGTTCTGAGGGTTAAAATTCACTTACATCCTAATTTTAAGCCTTAACTAAGTTTCCTGGTTTTCAGAAATGCTGGTCACTCACAGCTGCAATTGATTTCTCTAGGAATTAGGTTTGCTCAGCACTGAAATCAGGGGTAGGTGATTATCTGGGAGTGACTTTCTGTGAAAGTAGGCACTTCTGTCTGAAAATTTTAGACTATAGGAATGTGATTTGATACATGATGATGTTCTAATAAAATTTGTGCTTGAGGGGAATGTAGGCGTAGGGCCATAGTTCTAAGTAAGGGCAAAGAAGTATTTGAGTCATTCATTTTAAGGGTGTTTTTTTTTGTTTGTTTCTATAATTTTGCTTAAAAGAGCGTTTTTAAGTAGCATTAAGGAGGGTTAAACACTAATTTAAATATTGGAAAATGAATACATTCTGAAAGGAAAAATATTTGTATAAAACTGCTGTTGTAACTATTGGCACTTGAATTTCTACAGTTCTAAAGATACGATGAGCCAATTCCTTAAAAAAAAAAAAAATGTTGTTACTTATACCTGATTTTCAGAATAATGGAGGCTAGGTCATGCATTTTGCTCCCTGCCTTGAGAGAGTGGCGTGCACGATGGGAGGGGTTTTTTAGGGTCTATTTTAGAACAAGGTTTACTTTTCTTTATATATTAGTCTTGCTGGCTGCCATGGAGGCTTGCAGAATTACGGATCCATTTAATAGACGCATCCCCACCTAATCTGATCCCCTTCCTCTGTGGCAGAAACGCTTCCCATTGAACTTCTGCAGTACTTTCTTTCCTTGCTCAGTCCATCCTTTGTGTCTCCTCAGGTGGCTGTACAAGCAGTTTGTACAGCTGTGAAGGGACGAGTTGGCGCCCGGCCCCTCAGAACTGCTGCTTCCTTCTAAACCATCCCGTGTTACGCTGGATGATGAGGAGGAACCCTCTTAGCACAGCAGCCTCCCTTGCTTTGCTGTCCCTGTAGTGTGGCAGTGGAAGGTCCTTGGAGGAGCAGGGCTGTGATGAGCAATTCCCACGGGGTTTACGTCCTGCCTACCACCACCGTGTCCTCCTCTCAGGACCTCTCCGGTTCCCCTCCTTCCTTGCTGCCCCCTTCCCTTTCTTCCTCGCAGGCCGCTGGGTGAGGGGCAGCTCACGGTGCTGCTGGCACTGGCCATGGGGCCGCGGCCAGCGAGCGTGGGCGGTTGTTGTGCTGACGTTGCCGAGCCGTTCCTTTCGGGGCAGGGCGGGGAGCAATAATTTGGGTCTTTTCTAACTGCTGACCGGTTTTTCTCTCAGAACCCATAGGGCTGTCATATCCGTGAGGCCTTTTCCCTTGGTTTGATTGAAATTGAACACATGGTTGAGAGATGATGGATGGGGCAGGGAAATGGGGCTGGCAGGCAGGCAGAGAGGAGGATAGACAGAGTGAGCGGATACGCCTTGTTTCCTTAGGAAATTAGGAAATTTCCTTAGGAAGTTGCACTGTCCTGCCATTTATTAATTTTACCTTTTCGTGTATGTCTTTGCTAGTTATGGAGACAAAAGGATACCACAGCTACCCAGACGGCTTAGATATGGAGAGACGGTGGGGTCAAGTTTCTCAGTCTGTGGAGTATTCTTCTGTAGGTGCTGGAGAGCAGACTGATGACAGTAACTATATGGAGATTGTAAACGTAAGCTGCGCTGCCAGTGCTTTTGCCAACAGCGGCACTCAAGGAAACAACAAAGAAAAACCTGAGCTACTCTCCTGCCTGCAGCAAGACAGCAGTCAGCCTGGTCTTTTGCCCTCTGACATCAAAACCGAAACGGAGTCGAAGGAGCTGTCGGCAACGGTGGCCGAATCCATGGGTTTATATATGGATTCGATACGAGACGCCGATTACCCCTACGATCAGCAGAACCAGGGGAGCCCGGGAAAGATCTACCAGAACGTGGAGCAGCTGGTGAAGCTCTACAAGGAGAATGGCCATTGCTCTTCTCCCCTCCACAGTGCCAGCAGGCCCTTGAGGTCTTTGATGTCGGACTCTGGGAGCGCTGTGAACGGTGGTGCCATGCACGCTATTGTCAAAAACCCTATCATGTGTCAAGAGAAAAGCCCTTCGGGCTGCAGCCCTCAGAACATGGCTTCCTCAGTGTGTAGTCCTGCTGGAGTTAACTCTGTGTCCTCAACTACTGCTAACTTTGGGAACTTTGCCGTGCACAGCCCCATTGGCCAGGGAACCCCTTTGTCACGCTCGCCGAACGTTGAAAACCGGGGGTCTATGTTGCACAGTCCCGTGCACGTTAGCAACGTCGGGTCTCCGCTTTCTAGCCCTATAAGTAGCATGAAATCACCAATTTCTAGTCCTCCCAGTCATTGCAGCGTGAAATCTCCCGTCTCGAGTCCCAGTAATATCACGATGCGATCTTCTGTGTCCAGTCCCGCGAACCTGAACTCGAGGAGCTCCATTGCCAGCCCTTCCAATGCCAATAACAGGTCCACTCGTTCTAGTCCAGCGGTTAGTACTGTGGGATCGTCCATCTGTAGCCCCGTAAACAACTCTCTAGGATTCCCGGCTTCCGGCACGCCGGCGGGACCTAGCAGAAGCCAAGATACCGTTCCCAGTCCAGAAAAAGAAGACAAGGGTGCTCAAGAACTCACGTTTCCTAAGATGGAGGAAATGGAGAATGCCATCTCCAACAACAGTCAGATGAACCTTGTTCAGTTCATAAAACCTGAGCCAGACGGTTCATTCGGCAGCGCGTGCATTGGTGACAGCAGCAAAATAAACTCAGATTCCCCCTTTTCAGTACCAGTGAAGCAAGAGTCGGCGAAGCATCCTTGTTCTGGTGCCTCTTTTAAAGGGAATCAAACCGTAAATCCTTTCCCATTTACAGATGGCTCATATTTTTCTTTTATGGATGACAAAGACTATTACTCTCTTTCTGGGATTTTAGGACCACCTGTTTCTTCGTTTGATGGAAGTTGTGAAGGTAGCGGTTTTCCAAATCCAGGCCTACCTGTGGGAATTAAGCAGGAGCCTGATGATGGCAGCTATTACCAAGAAAACAGTATACCATCCTCTGCCATTGTGGGTGTAAATTCAGGTGGACAGTCGTTTCACTACAGGATCGGTGCCCAAGGCACGATATCTTTGTCGCGGCCGGTTGCTCGAGAGCAGGCGTTTCAGCACTTGAGCTCGTTCCCTTCCGTCAGCACGCTAGTGGAGACCTGGAAGTCGCATTCGGAGTTGGCATCCAGAAGAAGTGATGGGTATCCAGTTCTAGAGTACATTCCAGAAAACGTGTCCAGGTGAGCAGGCAAATTACTTCTTTCCCCCCGCCCCCTTCTTTTTCTTTTGTTTTTCTTCTTCCCCTGCATTAACCAAACAAGGCGTGAATTAAAATGGGGACCGGGGTGGTATTTCTCAAGCTGATGCATAATTCTTTCTTTGCATTTCAATTCTTATCGTTAGATTTGCTGGTTTCTTGCTGTATTTTACTCTGCCTTTAATAAAAATAAAGTGCTGGCTTTAATATTTAAAAAGAACATATTATATTCTATTGTTATTAGATTTGAAAGTGTAGCTTTAGTATGTTTATGAGCTGTTACTACTATAAATGTTGTTTTTCCCTATAATGAGAGCTTAGTAGAATTGCTCTCGTGTGTCCTATAATGGTTATTCTTTCTTAGCTGGTGCTTGAATGTGTTGTACCTCAGATGAAATGTTGAGATGAGGATAAGAAAACGATAGTGTCGGGAATCTGTTTTTGTAAAGATGCGTGGTTGTAAGTTTGCACCGGACTTTAACTGGTTAAGTTTAAAAACTAAACCTTACAAGCCTGTGGCAACATATTATTTCTGTATTTTAACTGTAGGAACATTTGGTTTGTATATATAGAAAAATGCCTCCAGAAGGAGGAGGGCTGTTAAAACTTGACGCATTTGAAAGGGGTAAATGGATAAACTGAACTCCTCACTTCTAGTGGAAGAAAAATATGCAAGTGTCGTTTGAATTAGTGTTTCTTGGCTGATTCGTGGAAGCATGTACTTCTTCAGCAAACAGGTGTTCGTGTATCTCATGAGGACGCTTACTTTCATAAACTACCTAGTTTCGTTGTCAATATTACAAGTTATTAAGCACATCTGACAGCACGACTGAGTTAGAATAGTTTTATAGCCTCTTCGTGTGTCAAACAGGTTCACCAAAGGTTTGTGCTAAAGCTCAGCGAAATAGCCGGTAACAGAATTAGCATTTACCTTTCTCAAGTCTTTTTTTTTTTTTGTCATGAGATACACAGCTGCCCTCAGTGAATGAAACATCTGCCTTATTCTTGGAATGGGGTGAAGAGGATGCATAGCGTTTTCCATATTTGTATGATGCTAAGTATTTCTGAAAAAACAGTGTTGCCATGAAAAATACAATACCTAAAATAACGGTGCTTTTGAGGAGGGAAAACAGCCTATCTACCTGGGAGGAAAAAAAAGACTTTATCATAGAATCATTAAGGTTGGAAAAGACCTCTAAGATCATCTAGCCCAACCATCAATCCAACACCACCATGCCTACTATACCATGTCCCAAAGTGCCACGTCTACAGGTTTTTTGAATACCTCCAGGGATGGTGACTCCACCACCTCTCTGGGCAGCCTCTTCCAATGCTTGACCACTCTTTCAGTAAAGAAATTTTTCCTAATATCCAGTCTATTTCTGTTTTATTCTCAGATCTGTCCAATACCTCTACAATCTCCTTATCATTTTGCAAGCCGTACTTCACTTTTTCTCTGGCCATTTCAAATATGGTCTCTAAAGAACGCACTTTTTAATGTGTCTTTCTCAACTTGAGCAAGCTGTATCCCACCTTCATGCTGAACTTTGCATGTAGCTGGATATTTGTTATCATCCATGCTGGGCTTAAACGTGCTTTCTTGGATGAAGGAAGATGAAGTTACCATTTTCTAGTTATTTTACCTGATGAAATTTGCATAAATTGCATTATTTATATAGTGAGAAAAGTTCTCCAGAAGACTGATGGGATGCCTGAAAATAAAGATCAAATATTTTACTGCCTTTGTGGTTGAGCGCTGTTACTTGGGCAGGTAGCTCCTGCCAGCCATGAGAGCTCTCGTGTGAGTAAGTGCTGAGTCAAGGTTGTCATCCGTTGCAGGGACAGGCACAATAAACAGGGAAGTCCTGGTAGGAGCATGGTTGTCGTCAGTAGTTGCGTTTTGAATGACAGTTTCTCGTAAGGCTTTTAAAGGAGTCTTCTGATCTGACATTAGTCCCTGGCAGGTCTTCTCATCTATTTACCTCTAGACCAGTACGTGGATAATCTGTGTCATCAGGCTTGGTGATGACACAGATAACTTTTCTGTCTTTGTTCTCTAAGCTGATATCTCAGTAAGATACGCAGGTGAGCATAGCTGTTATTTGCAGGATTGAAATCCTGAAATTTTTAGTGCTCAGAGCTATTACTGCATGTGTGGAATTCTCTTCAGGTGACGGAGATCTGCAGGGTTGCGACACTTCAGGCATCCTGATCTGTGGTTCAGATTAGGACACGTGTCGTCATTTCAAATCTCTTAACTCTGCCCCATTATTTAACTAAATGTTGCTCTTAATCTGCTTGGCAATGGCTTTATGGTAGCAGGTGCAGCTGGGGACCTGTGTAAAGCCCTTACAAGTTTCAAGGTAAATTCATGTAAAGGTCATTTTAGCAGTACAGATTTGAATGTGTAGGTGCCTGCTCAGATTGCACACAAGACAAGTCATAAAGACTCAACATAGGATGCCACACATGTGAAAGATCACTCCTGCTCATGAACCTCGAATTGGTCTTTACCTTTCTCTTCATTTCTGTGCCATGTTCCAGCTAAAACAGAGGAAATCACACTTAAGTTTGTTCATACTCCAAAGTGTTTAATAAAACACGTGTAGTTTAAAACCGTATCAGACCCAACATCCCAAGGTGGGTTTCAGCTGTCCCATGTCAGCATGGTATGGGGATTGCAAAGTCTGTCTTCCTTCATGTCGCCAGAACAGCAGCATTGCACCTCTGGACTCTGCATCCAGACCAGATCCTTGTTACTTCCCAGTTTTTTTTCCTGACGTGTCAACCATACCAGGCATCCTACATTTGCAAACTTCTACAGCATGTGATTAACCCTTCAAAGTCTACAATATAAAGTTTCCGGTGTTCTAAGTCTTTTTTCAGGGATACTTGTCGTGCAATATAATTTGCCATAAGTAAAGACTAAGGTGAAGGGAAAAAATAGGCTGCATGGTTCTCTAAAGCCAGTAGATGACCAGCATTGAATGTATCTTGTTTTGGCAGCCTTTTCTGAACCTCGATATCGTACCCTTTTCGACTGCTTCTGACTTGCAGCTTACATGGTGAAAAGGAGTGGATGACCAGGAATGAAGATGACTTTTCACATTGAGAATGAATATTTAGAATATAACTGTAAAAAATCTTTTTTTTTCCTATTAGAATATCACTTTTCTTGAGTCAGTTATACTTGCTGACAGTGTATAATAAACATAGTTTAGGCATTTAAAATGTCTTGCTACCTTATTGACTGTGCCAAGTACCCACTGTGAGCTAGAACATTTCTCTCTTTCTCCTTCAGTTACTTTTGTTAGATGTCCACAGTTACAGTTCTTTTTAAGTTAGTTGGTGGTAACTTTCTTTATAACAATTGCAACTTGTGGTGTTTGGGGAGCCTCGTAAGCAAAACCAGGTTCCCTTATTCCCTTTTAAATGTTTTTCTTCTGCTAATGTGCATGCAGAACATGTCTTTGTCTTTGAAAGATTTTTACATGTTTAATTTTTAATAGAGGGTGAATCATACCTGACTGTCTGTGTGTATAGATCCCCACTCCATGACTGACATTTCTAAGAAATAATGGTTTCTAAACTAAAGAATAGCAAAGTGGGATTGAAAAAGAAGGTATGTGTGATTTTGTGATGTCAATGATAAAAACCTACACTAAGAATCCAGATAAGATTTCACTTTAAGGTGATTGCTCATCTGAATCAGGGTACCAGCCCAAGCTTGATGATTGTGCCAATTATGCAATTTTCAAAATGGCCTAGAAAAATGTCATGGTTGCTTGAAACAAAAGTAAAAATTGAGGAGGATGACCTTTCCGCTGCGTTAGTTCTTACCTAAAGCTGCTTCTGCAAATGTGCCTTTTCCCTCTAATTTCCATATTAACTCATATATGTACACGTACATACTTGCTTTTCTCAGCAGCTGTGGTGGAAACAAAGGGCTGATACCCCTACTGTGGTTTCTTCTTTCACTGGTGCAGTCCAGTGTGGGACGAATTCACAAAGTTTGATGTGTTATTATTAAAAAAGTTTACTATTTGAACATAAGTTGCATACATTTATCAATAATTATGTTTCAGTTGTTGTCATTCAGGCAAGGAGTTTTCAAAACAGTGTTTCATGATATTTTAGAGTCTAATTTATGTCTGTTAAAAGGAGTTGAAACACTGTGATTGACTTCTCTGGGTTTATGGTCAAATCTTTGATCAAATATTGGCAGTATTTTAGGGACTTCTTGTACCTATCTGTTCATGAGCCATTCACACGGATCAGCATTTTTTTCATAGACCCTACTTGTAGCAACCCCCCAAAACCCCCACCCAACCCAACCCAAAAAAAACAACCCAACAACATGATCTTCGTTTACGTGTAACCTTCACTGACTTGAGTGGGTGATTCTGGTTAAAATCTGATTTCAGGCTATCACAGGTATTTTTGTAAATAAACTTTTACGTTAAATATTATCTAGAATAGTCACTTATCAGAATTAATACCTTCCAGAGAGATAAAGGTCTGGTAAATATTATTTTTAGAATTTATGAATGGCCTTGACCTCTGTTTGTTTGCTGATGGACTTTATGGGAAAAAGACTGAGCTGTTAAAATATTCTCCATGCTTGGCAGGACTGTTTTCCCCTTTAGCTGCCCACAAATTTACTGTGCAAACTTTTTTCACCAATGATTCTCTGATGTTGTAGACTGTAGCCTTAAATCTGTACTTCTTTTTTTTTTTCCCCAATTTGAAAAGTTATACTTGTTTTTGTAGGTTCTTGTATAATTTTGTGTGATTTTTAACAGCTCTGGGTATAATCTTGATACAACAGGGACCTCTACATATGTGTCTTTATTTCTCACTAGAGAAGGTAGGAGTCTGTATTAATATGTCGAGCCAGGAGTTCTAAAGGTTCTCCTTAGCGTACCAGCACACATTTAACAGCTTTGTACTTTCTACAGCTTGCTTTGTTGTTATTTTGTTGAGGGTGCTCTTTTTATTGAGGGGTTCAAAACTGTATTTTGAAAATGTGACTGCTAATGATGCCTTATTTTGCCTTAAACTTACACACATCGATTGACTCCTGTGCTGTGGCAGGGAGAAGTCCCCATTGCTGGAAAATTGTGCTCCATAAATGGGTGGATCTTCCAAATCTGGGGAAATAAGAGCTCCGTTGCCAATCCCTGTGCCAATATCTAGGGGTTGTTTGTTTCTTTGTGTGTATTACTAGAACATTTCTGTTGCCAGTTGATACTGCTGAACTTTGCAATACTTGGCTGTTGGAAATTAGTTTGCCATAGTTTATTCTGATAATAATTAATAATTGTTTCCTAGCTTTTATATTACTTTTGGTGATACAGAATCTCACTATGATACCTTCTTTTGACTGTTTTCTGAAAAAGGGGAAGGTGGGATCACCTTCGTGCATAGATTTTTAGCAAGCAGAAGAAATTTTGATTATCCATATTCTGACAGTATGGATCAGTCCATTTTAATGAGGACTGGAAGACACTGATATCTGAAATACGTAGTGTACAAAAACGTTCCCATCCTATTTTATGGGATATGCCTTGCAATTATGCAGGTAAGCACACATAGGGATTGCTGCAGCGGTATCAGTACTCCTGTAGTACTTCCATTGGCTGCAGAGGGAGTAATTGTTAAGTTGTGATTCAATAACCTGTCCTTACTCAACCAACACTTAGCATTAATGGAACGTAAACCTGCTGTGAAGCACTCTGCCCAGCTGAATCGGATTTCTAGATAGGTGTCGGTGCTTTGCTGAACCCAGGCTTGAGTAGAGGTTGCTGTTAGGTGTCATTTGTAGCTGAACGATCTGTTGTTTGCAGTGGCAAAATATACTGTTGGGCCATGCCTTGTCTGGTCTGACTCTGGTTTTGCCCTTTGTGTGGGCGCGTTATATGTGAGAGCCAGGTCGGGTTCCTGACCCAGTTCACTCTGAAGCTCTAAAAACCAACAGGTCAGTGCAACTTGGTGAGCAGCACCGATGTGACATGGGTGCGAGAACAAGCTGAAGGGATGGAAAGGGAAAGGAGCCTATGAAATATCCTAAGTGCACATTTCTGCTAAAAGATAATGCGTTGTCAAGCCATAATCTTGGCATTTGTGTTTTCAGGGTGTGTTTTTGAAAGGCAGTTTCTGTTTTTTAACTGTATGTATTGCGTCTTCAAACAGAGTTGTAGGATCTGGAATGAATAATGGACTGATTTCAACCAAAACTTCTTGGAGAACAGTGGAGTGCTGTGATTTCAGATTTAAGCTCTCAGAGGTCAGAAAATACCACAGTTTAGGATGAATATAGTACCATAACTTGTTCTCTGGCAAATGTGTCTTATAATATGGCTGTATAAGAGTGATAAAAATGGTCCGACGAGGAAACTAAAAGGAGCGTGTGAAAAACAGGTATTAAATATGTCTAAGTTTATTACTTCTATCAGTTTTCACATGCAGCTGGTTGCTACACAGTGCTTGGTGCCCAGCATATGAATTACTTTACTTCAGCTGCAGTCTCCTCTGAGTGAGAGAGATCTGTGGAGAAAAAACGAGGAGTATTTCCATTGTGTGCAATTGTCCAAGTCCTTGCAGCATTATTGGGCATGTTTGAGTGCACCCTAAATAGACCATGGCGTGATTTGGCTGGTTGCTGCCCTGCTAGTGCAAACTGCAGCGGAAGGTCACCGTCGTCTGGGTCCTCACGAAAGCCCTCTCCTGCTGGAGCCACGTCGGGTTTGCTGCTGGAGGAGACAGGCTGACCTTGGAGGAAGGCATACTTTTTTGATTTATGCTACAGGGGAAGAGATCGTAGTTCAGGAAGGCCCTGTTTATCCATGCCAGCAGTTCCCAGAGTAGCCTGCTCCGGTACCACTACTGGCAAGAGCAGCGGCAGCGGCTCTTGGCTCTGTGCCGGGCTGTGCACGTGCTCGGGAGGAGGCACTCCCTTCTCCTGCTTGGAAGTAGGGTGCATGCACATCCTTAGTCACACGCATCCTAATGTTCAGAAACCCTGGAGTTTTACAAAACCTTGAGAGTTGATTTACTTTCAGGACAAAGTTTTGGAAATAAATTGTCTCTTTAAATGGGAAGCTTTGACCTTGTGGGTTTTTTTGTTTTTTGTTTTTTTTTTTTTTTTTTTGCAACTGAGGTTTATTAACATGGTTTACCAGAGCTTAACAGTGTGTTTTCTGAAAGGATGTAATCTGGGTGGTTGTCTTTGTCTGCTTTACTGAAATCAATGCTGAAGGATTTAAAACACCACCCTCCCCACCGAGCCCCCAGAAGCCCCCCCAAAACAAACAAAAAAAACCCCAACAGAAAACCAAAACCATGCTGTTGGTGATTCTGGATTCTTAAAAGGATCAGTAATGCTGGTTGCATCTATTCAGTATGTGAACAAGTATTTTGCAAGACACTGTTTCTTTACTGAATTGTATTATAGCAGAAGTTCCCAGACTGCTGGTAGGTCACAAGAGAATAACTTGAAGTTGAATTCTATTTCTTTATCTCAAACTGTGAATTAAGCTCCTGCAATTACATTACAATGTGGTGTTAGCTGGTTGCTAAATTAAATTTCTATAAATCTGCAATCTGTAAGCTGCATATTTGCTTCATGAAAAAATCGATAGCTTAAATTTCATAATTGGAGGTGGGGTAACTTAGGGTTAATATATATTAAGGTATTTCTTGAAAAAGGAAAAAAGTAAACTTTGGAACATCTGAGCAGAAACAGAATCCAGTATTTGTGGATAATATGTAAAGTGGCTTATAGGAATTCATACGCCCTCCTAAGATGCATGGGTACGCTGCTGATTGTGGTTAGTGATAATTAATAATAGATCAAAGAGTAACAGCCCTGAGGTTAAAAAGCAAATTTCAGACTAATTGCTGAATGTTTCTGACAATTTTTATATCACTTCACTCACTTCCATTCTCTCTTCTAAACAATAGTTTCTACTTGCGTCTGGAGGTGAAATAACTTCTTGAATGGGCTTTCAGGCTAAAATTTGGACTGGACACATGAATCTTTTCTGTTTTGCTTTTCTTCCCTTGTCTGCTTCCAAAAGGTGCTATCCCAGGTTTCTAAAAGTGGTGGATTATAGGCCAATTCCCTAGCAATTAGGTTTCTGAAAGAGATTAAAAGAATCTGCCATCTTTAATAATGTTTTCTGATTCTTTTGGATTTGGGAGAACATCTTACTTCCATTTCTTTGTGTGTGTGTATGACCATTTCAGGTTCATATTCAGTCTTAAGTCTACAAAATAAGCATGTATTTTAGAGGTTTATTTTGGGCAGTGTAATCTATCAGTGGTCTGAGAGTTTTTAATCACAGGTCAGAATTGGGAAGTAAGTAGCTACGTTTGTCCTGACTGGGATTTTGGCTGTCCTGGCTGCCAAACTATAGGGTCTTGCCAGCATTTTTGGCAATCATTTTCTGAATACTGTGTTGTGCTGACATGATAGCGCAGTCCTGCGAAACCCGTTGCTACAGTACTTCATTTCTCTTGTTTGACAGCTCTTCTTCTGTACCTGCCTCGAAGGGTCGGGATGGAGGGTTCACGGAAACTCCCAGTCTTGGCTTGGGAGCCCCGTAAGGAGATCGGAGCAGCTCTCTAGGCAAAGCAGTGTTCTCAATTAATTTTTAACTTCTGCTTTGCTTCTTGATGGCAGATTCTGGCCATATAGGAAAAGGGGCAGCGGCTGAGTTTTGCTGGTATGAGAACGGACTGAACCTCTGCCTGCGCCGTCAGAGACGCGTTGCCCTGCCATGGCAGGCAGCTGCCTGCGCCCGTGCATCCCCGCCAGCTTGCGCAAGGCGGCTGCGTCCGTGTACCCGTGTGAATGCGTCACCCGGCGTGTCCTTACCGAGACCTGTGCTCTCCGAGCCCTTTGGAAACCTGGTTTCACAACCGGCGAGCCCCGGTTTACTCTGGCAACGTCTCACCTTGAAAAATCAATCGTGTTTATATCTTTAGCTCTTTGTTAGTACTGCTGCAGGTAAGAGAGCGGGGAGGGGGATCTTTTGCAGGTATTTTGCCGTATTCCCCATTCAAACACAGCCTCATGTCTGAGTGAAGCAAGGCTGGAGGTGGGACCTGGTCTGCTAGTCAAGTTTCATGTCACTGCCCTCAGACTAGGAGCAGGAAAAGGGTTGGTTCTGGAAGCGCGCCTTAAGGTCGGGGCATCAAGACAGCAACCTTTATTTTCCCTTGGGAGGCTTGAGTTCAAATGTGAGCTGCTCCAAAAGGTCGGAGATCTCACTTTTAGCATTGCTGAAGGCTTGTCTCTAGAAACCTGTCATGCGCTTCAGCATTTTTGAAGACTGGAGTGCCAGGGACCTTGCAAATGAAGGTGGGTGGGAAATTTGCACTGTTTCCAGGCAGACTATCTGAGCTGTCAGCTTCATTATTTTAAACTAAATTAAATTTGTGCTAGAGAGTGCAGTATGTTAGAGCAGTTAGGGAGCTCTTCCTCTAATCGTAGCTTCAGAGCTACTTTGCTACATCTAACATGGTTAACTTCCAAACTCGTTTGGATAAATTAAAAAAAAAAACAAAAAAACCAAAACAACAAAAACCTTGCACAGGTGTTGATCCTGGGATATGTGAGAACTTTCCGGAAAAGTAAGAGTCTCATTTGAAGACAATATAGTATATGTTTGCCATGTCTGAGGATCAAGGTCCATTCTTTTTTTTTTTTTTTATTATTTAGTAGAAAATAAACACACGTCATCAGTTCTGGCCCATCGGTCAAGGGATGCACGCTTCCGGACCATTGTAGGCGTCGCTTTCCAAAACTGGCAAGAGGTCTTGTCCCAGAGTTGGGCACAGTCCTTTGTAACATGCGTGTCCGTATCCATACATTTGGGCAGTAAACCTGCTCTCTGAAGCTGTGCGCAGCAGGGGCTCCTGCAGCTCTCTGGGCACCCTGAGCCCGGCAGGGAGAAGATGGGATGCCCTGGTGGGATGCTGCTGCAGAGGTCCTCTTCCCCCGTTTCTTGGGGATTGCCCCCCAGCTGGTAGCCTGTTTGCTTGGGCTTAGGGTGCACCATGTTTCGGTTTTGTTGTTTTCGTTTTAAATTTGTTTGTTTGTTTTTGAGCACTAAGGCTTTCTTAAGTTAATAATTAAAAACAAATATTGGCCAATAAACATTCCTTAAGGATTAGAAAAAGTTACTGAACGTGACTGGCTTGTCAAAATTCTGCACGGAACCTTTGTCGCAGACCACCCCGCTGTAAAATGCATCAAGTAAAACCACATTGCTGCAGGATTAGCTCTATAAACCCTGTACAGCTTTACCATACTCTTCCTTCAGATACATGGTGGCAAAACAGAGTAATTCCAATTGATTTGATTAGGAGTTTTAAATCCTTATTTTAATCTGAATCCACGTAAACTAGCTGGAAGATGAACAAAGTGGGGGGGTTAGACGTGTCAGCTTCTGCTCAGTGTATGGAAGTAAATATTGGAAGTGGTCCAGAGCTTTATGGCTGCTGCCAACTAATGACATAAGATAATGTTGCAATGAAACAATGCACTTGATTTGCGCTTGTTTCCCAACTAACCTTTCTGATTCTTGAGACTGCTTGGAATTTATGTTTTTGAAGATTTGACAGTAAAAAGGAGATTAGGCATTGAAAATTTTGACTGATTAAATATGCGGTAATGACAACTTCAAACTGCACATGCAGATAATGAGATAAAGGGCTGTTACTCATTTCATATTAAACCCATTTGGTGGAAGAAGCAAGGAGGATGAGTGTTTTGGATGGACATGTTATTTTAAAAAGAAAAAAATCAAGAGGAGCTAATTTATGTGGAAATAGAAGTGAAANTTTTTTTTTTTTTTTTTTTTTTTTTTTTTTACCCTGTGGGACCAAAACTGCAGACATTGTGGGTCTGCAAATTGTCCTGTATGTCTTTCCTAACATAAACAAGAGTTAACTGTGTGCAGAAGGCTACTAACAAAATTGCTAGGTTTTTGTTAGCATTTTCATTTGGATCAGAAATGTGCTTTTGAAGTGAATCTTCCAGTTGCCCCCATCTTCTGTGCTGCGGTTCACGTCATGGGGTGGCTGAGGAGTGAAAAACCAGATACTTCTTAGCCAGCAGTGACTGAAAAAAGCGCTCCGGGAACTGCCTAAGGCACTCCAGCCCTGAATGGCTTCTGTCGATGGGACCCCGCTGGAGCTGTCCTGAAGCATAACCCTTGTGACACCTATAGAGTGGGTAGTGAATCCTCAGGACCAACTGCTCCTCTCCATAGGTCTCCTTCTATTGCACCACGCTCCCTGTAATGTAGACGCTGCCTGTGTGCTAATTGCATTTTCACCCGTTAACTCCAGCATCTGTAATTGAAGAAAGATTCAGGGTTACCGGCAGAGGAAATTATTCCGCAGAAAAATGGGAGGCACTGTTTTCGGCAGATGTGTTTGTTCGTAAGTTGTATCCAGAATGAGCAGTGCACCTACTTACCCTTCCTTCACAGCACTCTAGAAATCTTAAACCCAACTGAATTAAATCCTAGAAGTAGGAAATGAAACTGAAGTGACAAATAGGCTGTATCCTGTTTTTTCATTAGTGAATTTCACTTCTTTTCAGCTAGTTGAGAGATCTAGATATGGTTTGCAGATATTCTCATATTTTTTATAATACTAATCTGTAAAGGAAAACAGAATTGTTTTGATTATAGGCAGCTGCATTAAGAATTTACAAGCAGCTGTAACTTGGGCAAACTAATTTAACAAATTAGAATTGTCGTTTCAGGAAAATACCTACTTTGTGGATCGATAAATTTTTGTAAAGTAAACATATTGATTTGCAGCTAATTATATATTGCGGATGTTTGATAAATTAATTTTAATATGAGGCTGAGTTGAATAGGTGATGTATTAGTGGCTTGTAAATCACTTACAGCCATTAAGTCTATTTATAAGATAGATACAGGAAAAAAAGAGTTATAAACCTATCTTAATTTCTAATGAATCAGCACTGTAATACCAGGATCCAGATGAGTTTTGAGCTCATTCACTAACTTCTTAAGAGGAGCTTCATGTTTTTCTTATTTTCATACCCTCCATACTGTGATAAACAAGATATCCATGTCCTCCAGTATCATTCCATGTCCTTCCACCTGTATTAGCCCTTTCCATGATCTCAAGATGCTTCAGGTTCTGCTTGCTTCAGCGCAAACACCTGATATTGTGCTTATCAAAAGAAAGTCTTACTGAGGTTATAGCAAGGTCCACAAAGCCGACTCTGGTGCAGCACAGAAGTCAGGTCCTCCATCTGCCAAGCTCATGTTCAAAGCTGGCGTGCTTCAAGGTGTGAGGAGATGGCAGCCCCAGCCGTGCTTTTGGGCGATAGCAGTGGTGGGGGTCAGTAGGTGTTCTGGGGACTTCTCTACACCAGTGCTGGCAGTGTGGACATTTATAGTTCTTTCCAAATTCTGCTCAAGGTACCTGAGGCTTTGCTTATCTAACTCCATCGGAAGAGTTACTGCTGATTGGGATATATATTGGCTTTTTTCCATCATGTGGTGTACCCCAAACTCAGAGGTGATATTGTTGTTGGCATAACTTAAATCAGTAAGTCAATAGAAATGAATGCAATTTTTGTGCTGAGCGGAAAAAATATTCAGGACCAAATAGGAATGAGCTTGAGACCAGGAATGCAGAAGAATAAGAAATATGACTTAATGAAAAGAAGAGAAGGATTATAGGAGCAAGAAAAATACTGTGTGTTGGCACAAGAGCATGTAAGCTGAATATAGTGCACCACATCCTAGGAAAACTTGTAGTTTTGTCTGACGACTAAAAATTGAGAATATTCAACATCTCATCAGTTAGGTTTACAAGAGATAGCTTTGACTGATTTTTATAGATGTGTTTCATGTAATCAGTTTGAAAGACAACAGTAAATATAGAAGTGTTTCCCATTTACTGTTTTTGGTACAGTCTAGTCTTTGTGTGACGTTTCACATGGGAAGATTAAGGTACCTCTGTACTAGGCATGAGAGTTGCTCATGGAATACGTTAAATTATCCACTGTTCAGAGGAGAGAAATGTAAAAATCATCTGCCATTTGTAGAAGACTTTGCATTGATGTTACGGCTTTTTTTTTTTTTTTTTTAATTAAGTATACACAAAACCAAGCAAAAGAGCAGAACTTTTTGTTCATCTCTGTTACTTTGTCTGCGCTGCCTGCAACGTCGAAAATACCCGTGCTGTTAGAGGTCCCGCAAAGGTAAGGTAACTACATATCTAACTCTTAATTGTATTTTTATATTACGTCAGGTCTGTGGATTAGGAAAGTGAGATGTCAAGAGTAAATTTAGGCTGGGGCTTCTCCGCCAAGTCCTCAGTGCTCCCACCAGTAGCTGAGTATGAATTAGTCTGTTTCTTTAAAGGCTTGAAGTAAATATTGAGTAGGGTTTCCTAGCAACATTTGTAAGGTTAAGTAAAAATCAGATTTGCCGGGTATTGCTTCCAGAGCATACTGGTCTTTCTATTTCAAAATTTATACTTTTGATACATTATCTGCAGTATGAAATGGTCAACAGAATCTGGTAGTATTGTAAATTAATTTTGGAGAGTCATATGTCCAAGGACAAGTCAGCTGACATATTATTCTTACTTTGGGACACAGTTTTTTCTTTTGCTGTGTATTTGTACTGTGCCTAAACTAATGGAGACTAACCTTACTTGACTTCTGCAAGTACTAGCTATGTATATATGTGTGTGTATATGTATATATAAAAATACAACAAAAGTAACGCCAGTAGGTATCTTTCACTGTTTAAGCCTGCTGAAAAAAATTCTTATTTACTGTTGGTTTTGTCAAAGTAAACAAAGAAATGACGTGCATCTCCAAACTGGTCTCTTGAGTTAGCAGAGGTCTGAGGTACAGGTGTAGAATCTCTCACAGAAATCTTGTTTTTTCTTCAACTTTGGTTTGTAGTGACAGGAGAGAAGATCAGTGTGGATACTTTCTGCAGTGACGTAAAAGTAGAGGATTCATGTTCTTTTTAGCCTGTTCAGTAAATTGCATGCAAGGGTCTCCACAGGTGCTTCGGATGTGTACGAGGTGTGTGTGCCGATGGTATACCTATTCTGGGTAGGATAGTTCCCCCTTGAGAAACACAGAAGGCTGGAATTTAGGTTAGCCCAGGACAGATAGATAGATAGTGGAGGGGAGCAAGGAATGGAAAAATTTGGTTGGCTGCTTCCAGTCCTAAGTTTTTGAGTCTATAAATAGAGTCTATCAGAATATTTCTAGTTAGTTCTGGGGAAAGTCAGCTGCTGTGCTGGGGATTGGCTGTGCTCCCAGAATGAGAAGGGGAAGGAGAAAAAAAAAAAAGTATGATAGGAGGCCTATTGAAAATCTACCAACTGACACCAGTGAAATCAAGAAATTGGAAGATCCTGTATTTGGGCTTCAGTTTATTTTTCTGCAGCCTGTGTCAGTGCTGGATATTCTGCAGAGCAACTCTTTGTAGCCTAGTACGAGCTCCCAAGTTAACAGGGCGCAGGAGGTAGGTCCACACACAGCACCTGGCAGGGTTCGTAGTTCAGAAGCCAGGACTAAAGCCTGATATCAAGAATGAGTATGGGGGTAGAAGGAAGTGGCATGTTATCCTCATCTCATACCACAGTGGCTAGCCTGGACAGCCTGAACTCCCTCTGGGTTACATGTGTTATATAAAGGGAAACGGAGAAATGAAAACAAAAGCTGAATTTTGAGCTAATAAAACTAAGTTTAAGCGGTGACTTTTTTAATAAAAAGAGAAAGGTCTTGCTGATAATTTAATGTGCAAACTAGTTGAAGTATGTTATGATACTAGAAATAGACATTTAAGGGACTCATGATCAGCTTTGCAAACAGTTAAGATGCTTTCTAGGAAATATAAATTATATGCTGAAAACTATTCTGATTTGAGATTTAAACACAGTGTACAACTCGAGTATAAATAGCTAGTGAGTTTAAAAATTATAGTATTTTTAGAAGGTTCTTATAGTAACAGTAAAAGCTGACCTTTCAGCAAAACTCCTTCCCCCCCACATAACCACAGAAGGATGATCCTTCATATTGTAAGTGGAAAAAGTAGCTTTGGTCAAATGAATAGCTTTGTGCATGTAAGCTGAACCAGACTACTCAGATGAGCGTGTATTCACATGTCAGAGTTCATAGGAGCTGAAATTATCTGAACAGTAAATGAGCTTTTTCAGCACTGAACTAATCCCAGAAAAATCTGTGCTCGTGTTGAAAATAAAAGTGTTCATGACAACTGTTTTGCTGCTCAGGCTTTGCTGGCAACTCATTTTTTTCATTTGTCACTTTTCAGATATTGGGAAAAGTGGTTATATTGAATGTTTATGGCAGAAGGAGAAGGGAAGGAGCAGTGTCAGTGCTTCTCAGAGGTGCATGGTGCCTTTTGATGACCATACTGGTCATGTACCAGTAAGATGCTTACTTGCTGCTTCTAGATTTCCATAAACATTAGATAAAAAGGTCACACCAGTGTTTAGCTTTGTTTTGGGGGATTTTTTGCCCTTTTTTTTTTTTTGATAAATTTAATAAGTTTTGTTCATCTTTGTGTTTGTAATAAACCATGAAACTTATAAGGCATTTTTAACTCTATTGCATCAGTAGGTACTTCAGTTTCTCTGTATTAGTTGGAATAAAGTCTTGCACTACTGATTTCATCGGCTGTCTTATTAAGCTTTTTTGATTATTTAAATATTAATAACAGTAGAACCATTTTAGGCATTCTTGACTGATTTTAAATGGGCAAGCGTAGGTAAAATTTTCATCAGACGCTCAGCAAAAGGCAAGCATTTTGTTTTGGAGGAAATTATGTCAATAAATACTTTGTTATTGACAGACAGTTCTTGAAGAAAATGGGGTAAAACGGTAAAGAACTAATATTTTATCCTGTTAAGATGTGGGAAAACAGCTCCTTAAAAAAAAACTTATTACCATTTGAATTAACAAGGAGGAAAATCTGTGAGGGGGTTGAAATCTGCCCTCATGAGAATCTATGACTGTTCCCACTCGCTTTCCATAGGGCTAGTATTTCACTCAGCATTTCACCAGAGGATGGCTGTGGGAATTAAAACTCTAATTCATTGTGACCGTGTGTATTGCCTTGAAGAAATGCTGAGGAGCAGCTCATCGGTGGAGGGAGGAGGGGAAAATCAACCTGTGTATGGTCAAGGTAGATTTAACTTGGAATAGTGCACTAAGTTTGGGGGGAAAAAAAAAAACCCACACCAAAAAAAAACCCAAAAAAACAACAACAACAAAAAAACAACCTTACCAATATCAGCTATCTGTGTTGGAAAGGCTCCAAGAATATTTCAGCCTACAATTCAATTTGTCAAAAACTGAGAAATTGGAAACAGAAGATAAACAACTTATTAATATTTTATTTCTTTTTCAGATAATTTTCTGTCATCTATTTGGAAACTTTACTGAAATATTGGTCTTGTTTGAGGAAGCAGCTCAAAATTCATGTTAACTAGTCATTGTGCCCCTTGTTAATTTAGATTATACAAACCAACGCGATAAACTGATCTTGAATGAGATCGGAATAGAGTTCTAAAAAGATGCTTGTAAATAGGTCTGATGACAGTGGATGTTTTGCTTCTTTCCAGAGCAGTTCATTTAAGATGTATGTCACATACCCAAAAAAACCCCAAAACCAAACCCCCCCAAAAACTCAAATCGGCTCTGGATTTAACGGTCGTTTGTAATCCCCATTTTCTGAAATAGCATCTGCTCCAAGTTTTAGAAGCAGACAGAATTGTGTCTTTAGGCGGAGGATTTGATCTCGCATCAGTTAGAGTCCTGACGGCTTCTCCTGACGCGTTGCTTGATGCATGGTCTGGCAGCGAGGCTCCTGCATGGAGCTTTTTAGTTGCACTAGTGGCCCCATTAAAATCAGTGGGACTGGCCGTATACAAAGGCTTTGCTTAAGCTGCTGCAGGTTGAAAGTTTCCAATGTTTCTAACTTACATCAACTGTTTTATATTATGCTTTTTTCCCCGAGTTGTTCTGGCACTTTGATTCTTGTCATGCACAGCGTGCATCTTTTCACACTCCCAATCCCTGACTGTGATGGCTTGAATCCTTCATTATTTTGTGATTAATTGTAGAGATACAAACATTATCAAATCAAAATCCCTGAAAGGCCTCTTTTAAAGGATCTGCCTAGCTTTTTGATTTAGCTGCCCCACAAATTACTTATCTGGTGGCTGTGTGGTTTTTAACATCCTGCTAAATTTGGAACAAGTCCATGAAATACTTTCTGCAGTATCTGGGGGATAGAAAAGCTTGGTAAGTTATTTCGTCCATTGCTTGGGTCAAGCCTTTCAAGAGACAGCAGCGCTGAGTGTTGAATCCATTAAGTACGAATCGGTGGGTGTGCGGGATCATGGTTTGTATTGTCGGTTATTGTACTAGGGTGTTCAGTGCAGATTTTCAAGTGTTAGAAGTCCCATTTTTGTCTTTCAGATACGTGTAAACCCATAAACTACCATTGTAGCTATATAGGAGAAAATTGTGATGAAGGTGAGGAATAGCATAGCAAGGAAAGTGCTTTACATTAGCTCTTTCGTGCGTTGCTACATGTTTTTTATCCCTTGGGATCTAATAAAAGGCTAGGGTGTTACTTGGTTCATAAACCTGTGTGGTATATTATTTAGATATTCAGAGGGAAAAGGTCAAAGAACCTCTCCTGTGTTATCAATTCCTCAATGGGAAACTATATTAAAAAATAGAAAATATAATACTGTGTAATTTAGAAACACAATATATAATGTGGGTTGAGAGACAATTACTGTGTTTTATTTCTCCGTATTTTCCATTTTACTGAATGCGTTTCAGCAACAATTGGGTTTTGGCTGTAATGCTATTTGTAGCAGTTTCATGAAGCTGCACAGCAAATTACTGTGGTGTACCAGATAAAATCAACTCCTCACTTCATTCCTGAAAGTCATATTATGAAAAGCTCTTACTACTGGCTTATGTAGGTAACAGAGGCTTTTGTCCGTATTTATACAGGTTTGTGAAAACCCCATGATAAGTTTTAAAGCAGTTTTAAGATGGACATATTTTACATATCTAGTCTGTCGTTTTTCAGAATTTATTAATTTAAAACTGTCTAATTTAATTAATGTACAGATACACAGGACACGTCTGTTTCTTACAAAATTCTGTTGCCTGGGATGCAAATATTGAAGGAACTGGCCTCATGTATCTAAGTCTTCAGCAGCTAAGCCTGACAAGAAATTAAAAGTGTATTGGTTGTAAGTGTTTAACAACAGAAATATGTTTACTGTCAGTAGCCTTCTTGGCATTAGTGTTCTTGTGTACCTAAGTTGGTGAGTATTCTCCTGGTTTTGATGACTCCAACCTTAGAGTGCTGAATGGCTCACACCGACATGTTAGAGAAGTTTGGCAGACTGGGTTAAAAAAGGAAGTTTGTGTTGCTGTCAGGTGATGGTTTATCCCAGGAGCTCGGAATAGCATCCTTAGCAAGTGTCCCAAAGAGCTAACGTACTGCTTACACAGGAGTTGGGACAAAATGGATTTCAGAAGGGTGACTAAGAGATGGTGTTAAGACTGACTATTGGTAGATGGGATTAAGGTTTACTTCAAACAAAGAAGTCAGATGGGTCCATTTGGAGAAAGTAGGCAGGCATCTTAAAGAGGTATCGTAATGGATGGCGGTTTTCATTTTCATCTGGCTACTGCTTAACACCGTTGTGGGAAAATCTAGAAGTAAATTGTTTTTCCCTACTAGAAAGTTCATGCCAGGCATTCCCAGTGACATGCTGAAGGTATTTGTGCAGCAGTCGTGACCAGCCCTCCTCATCCTCTGTGTCCATGAGGACATGAGCCCTGCTGGAGGGCTTGGGTTAGTGGAGCAGATTTTGCCATTGGTTGCTACTGACTTCTGGAAACGTGCGAGAAGGGGTCCGCTCCATCCTTTGGAGATGCTTAAAAACTTCTGGAAAGGCTGGAAGTGTTCTCGGTGCTCCCTTCCGGGGGATGCACAAGTCTTGGAGACAAAGAGCATGTCTGGGAGGTGGCACACAGTTTTGGCATGCAAGATGTCGTTTCCATCTGGGCAAAAGCCCCATGTTTCTTTTTGATGATGGACTCGAGCATATTTTGACTGAAGTGGGCAAACCAAATATAGGAGGTTGCTACTGACTGCAAGTAACTCAGGATAAAGGGTGCCGAAATGGAGTCTGTATTTATTCTGTGATCTGTATCCCAGAAATTTACCTTTCGGTCCTGTCTGTGTGTATGGATTTCACTCTTTCTCCCTCTCCCCATTCACTGGTAGCTGAGAGTTGCCCTCAGAAGGAGCCCCTATCCTCCACCATGTGAAGGAGGAAGGTAAGGGGGCTTTTGGCCAAATACAACCTTTGTGAATGGTGTCCCTTTATTGTCATCTTCAGTTAAGACTGTGTATGTTCCCACATGTGTTCCTTCAGGTTTCACTACTGGATCAATGTCCTGATGGCCTTTTAATTAGACCAACAAGGAACAGGTCTCTCCAGATTTTCTGGTCTCATGAGGAAGGCTTTAAAAGTCTTTCTCTGCAGCAAAAGCAAGCATATATGCCTTTACTCGCCTTAGCAGCAGCAAGGGCAGAGCACGCTGATCCATCTGTACAGTCTCCTCTGGTCATTTGCTAGGTTTTCAGTCTCCTCTGCATTTTCAAGGTATCCTATCTACTGTCAACCTTCAGAAAGGAGGGTGAGAAATGATGAAGTAGTCTTGGCATGACCTAGCTATCAGTAATTTCCACGTGTGCTGGGTCTGAAACACACTGCAGAAGTGTGTTCTCTACCAGTAAAGCAAAATATGTGCACAGAAGTCTCCCGCTAGTCTTAGGTCTGTATTTGTAGTCAACAGGAAATTTTGGATACAAAAATGTAATTATTTACAGAGAGATTCTACATTCAGGTGTGTGTATATACTTAAAAGATATTCCTGTCTGTCTTCCTGGCAGGGGTGTGGTGGGGGTGCAGCCCCTCTGTGCCCCGTTCTGCACAAGAGCAGTGCACCCCCTTTCTGCCACTTCGTTTTCCTGAGCTCGGCAAATGAAGTTTTAAGGCAGCTACTATACAACTTCTGTTTTCCACCTAAAGCAAATTTTGTGATGTCATAAAATCAAAATTTATCTGATCTTGGGAATTAGTTTTAATTTAGAATGGATCAAGGCTGGTTTTGCTGCCACCTTTATTTATATAAAACTAATGTGATAATGCTTGTAAATAATTTTCCCCATTGTGTAAACAATTCACTTTCCTGGTGATGCTGACAGTGTCACGAAACCAAGCCTGAGTGGTAGGTGGTTTCTCTTGCACAATAAATTTCAATTCTTTTTGCTGCTCAAAGTATATTTTCACTCTTACCAAGGAGTATTAGAGAGGAGTGTTGTCTTACTCTTTTAGGAGCTGCTGGGTTTAACTAAACCAAATCAATACTTTTGAGAGCATTAGATAGAGTTTGACTATTCATTATATGGAAATACATGCTTATATCGATTTTTTTTTTTTTCAGGTTACCATATGTGTCATGAAATTCAAAGTACCTTAAAATTAATATGTACTTCTAGTACATAGCCTTTTCTTTATTGTCTTACTGCTCTTTCTCCCCCATAAAGGCCTCTCTTTTTCAATTTTTATAAACCCTGGCATCATAGGTGACACTTTTTCATTTGTAAGTGAAGTTCAGGAAGTGGGTATATATTTGCAAGAAGGAGGAGTAAGGCGAAAAAAGGGTTAACATCAACTTAATGATGTTTTCCATTTTTTATTCTACCAAAATGATTTTATATAAAGCACATATTAAACCATTTCAGATCTGTTGTTCTGTTCTATTTTATTCCCTTTCTTTCCTCTTCCACCGTTTCAGTACAATACACATACATATTTCCACTAATGAAATTTTAAATGTGGAACCTGTCTTAAGTTGTTGACCACAAAACAGTAAGCAGGCTTTTCCTCTCTTACCTCAAAAAACTATTCTAGCTAATTTCCCTTGTGTTTATTGTGAATCCCCAGCAGGGCATAAATGCGTATGACCACATTGAAGGATAAATTAAGAACTGCAGATAATACCAAGCTAAGCCTGCCCTGTTCTTACAGCTCCTTATTTCTCCAGTGAACGTTGAGAAAGATTTTATTTACTTGCTAGGAAATTCGGGAAGCGTAATTAAATGGCAATTAAAGCATAGAAGTTATTTCACGGCGCTATCGCCTTGTTTGAACTCAGTGAGTTTCTTTAAGCAAATACTGTGCTCGAGTGAGCTGCTACTGCAAATGAGACAGGAATAAAAATTACTCCGGCTGGCCAAGGAAGGGATGCAGTTGGTTGAAAACTTGTGTGGTTTTGTAGGAATACTGGAGCAGATGAATGCGGACACTCAGAATATCGTCGTTGGAGAGACAGTGTGTAGGGTCCCAGGTTGAAGCTAGTCTGAACAGAATTAAAAATAGCAAGTATGATAGACCCAATAGTTTGTGAACATAATTTATGTTTTGGAAAATAAAAACAAAAGCTAAAGTTTAAACGAGATTTGTCCTTGAATTGGTAATAGCATTCAAATGGAAATCTTAGCAATGTGAGGTTGCTCTATGGAGCATAAGAGGAGCACCAATGAATAATTAAACAAGTGATAGCTAATAAAATATACAGCACATCGCTTCAACCTTAGAAATTGTAACTCTGCCTAAGGGATGAATGTTTTTCATTACTTTTTAATTGTTGCCAGTATTGACCTTCAAGGTCTTTTTCTGGCAGATAATTTGTTATGGTAAGGATGAGATCATTAAGTATTTTAGCACAAGCCGCATGATGCAAATAGTTTCCTAATATTATAGAAAGCTGATGTGGTAGGGATTTGTTTTCTTAGGAATTTGTTCTCCATATTTAGTGATTTTTCGAATCATATCTTAAAAGAGCAATTCTACTGTAATCCTGCAGGACAGTGGTTGTAGGTAGTACTGTAGCAAACGTCAGCAGTTTCTGCTGTGAGATTTTTGTGACAGGTTTTGAATTGTAATAAAAAGGTATTACTGTAAAGTCTCGGCATGTTTTTTTGGCTCCTAATAACATTTGTATATACCACGAACAAATAACGACTTTTCTCCTTTGCTTGATTCCTGAAAGCATCTACATAGGAGCCTGCAGGTTTTCCCCACGCTGAAGCGAACTCTGTGGTGTCTGAGGCTCCAGGGCCTGTATGCAAGGAATTAAGTGTTACTAAATTTTACTAGTTTTGTACTGTAACTCTGTTTTTACTATTTTAGTGTTTGCATAGGTAGGCACTAAAAATATGTATTGGGTAAACACCAAATGCTGTCAGGATTTATGTTTACGAATCTTAGTTTAAATTCTCTACAAGTAAATGTTTTAGTGTTCAACTTTTTCCGTCAGAGAGTAGAGATCCCTGCTCAGAGAGAAATGGCGGTGGGGAGGAGCAAGAAAGCATATAATCTCTTTTCTTTAAGTTTACTCGCCGTTATTATTTTTCTAGCCTGAGATGCTTGGAACAAACTGAATCAGTTGTTTGCTCAAATGTTTGTTGCTAGAAATGTTTATTGCTCGCATGGTCGCTGATGGAAGATGAGCAGAGCTATTGTCTTGTGTTCATCTGTGCTATGGGCAGTCACTTGCAGGAAGTCTATAAATAATTCTTAGGGTAAAATTTACCTTGCTACTTCGTATAATCTAAAGAGAAAAGCCTGCCGATGCATGGGGTTGGGGCAGAGAGCTTCAGCTCGCAGCTCACCCGTCTGCCAGCAGCCTGCCGAAGCGACGCTCGGGTCTGGCCGGCCTGTTCCTAAGGAAGGGGTGGAAGGAGGGGAGGAAGGGCCGCCAGCAGAGCGTGTACTTCGATGGATAGATAAGGGTGACCAGCGCCGGCAGCCAGTACTGCGGCGAGAGAGCAGGAGCAGGCTGCAGGCCTGGGAGGCGATGGCCGGCAGCGTTGGGGCAGGGTCTGAGCCACCGCTGGGCCCAGCCTGGCCGAGCAGAGAGGTCCCCGTCAAGGGGAGCAGGGTTGGCCTGAGCCGCCAGGGCAGAAAGAGGGGCAAATCACAAAAATGGAGCCCGTTCTTCCTCAGCCCCGTCCCAGCACCCTCCTTGTGCCAGGGGCTCCCTGGGAAGAGGGTGGTGCAGCTGGCTTGGCTTTCCTCTCCACCAGAAACATGGGGAAGGGGGGTGCCAGGCGTGTGCTCAGGTGGAAGCTGAGCGTCTTGCAGTTGCAGCCCCATGTTATTCCAACCTTGGGGGTAATGTCCTCGGGTTTTCCTGCAGAAAATGCACCACTGTGTTTTGAAGTGATTAGTCTTGCTGGGCCTTCTCCTGAGGCTGCACTAGGTTTTGGGCTGCTGTAAATCCGGGAGGAGCCCCAGCAGGGAGCACAGTGGAGTGGCCCAGCTCATCCCAATTTCTGTTTTTTCTGGTGTGCCCCCTTATTGAGCTGCATCAATAGCTGGTTTGGGGAAATGATTTGGGTTTTTAAAATCTGCTGCATCCTGTAGATTAAAAAAAAAAAAAAGTCATTGCTGTGGATTATATTCATTTGTCCTTTGATAATCTGCAGACCCAACAATTTTCATGTAAAAATATTTTTCCTCTACTCTTTTATGATTGAAAATCCAGCATGTAATTTTCTGTCTTCTTGCGAAGAGATACCAGAATCAGATCTGTCACTCATGCTCGTGAGTAAGCCCCGTGCTCTGTGGGGAGCTCCCCGTTCCCAAATCAGTAAGGTTAGAATGTTTTTCCCCAAATACTAATTCAGGAGAATATTCCAATTAATGTAAGCGGAAACAGAAAGCCTTTTGATGGTAAGCATCAAACATGCTTTAGCATTATTTTTCCAAAGATAATGACCTAACTAAAGCGTCTGAGGTGGCTAAGGGAGTGATGGAGCTGTGATGGTGTGGTGGTCTCTGGGGCGACCTGGGGCAATCATCGGTGTGGCTGTGACACGCACAAACATCTGCAACTTACCTTCAGTGCCGTGACCATGGAGAAGTGAAGCACCCAGACTGGCCGGTGATTTCCCCGGCAGTGGGGGACCTCGTCGCTCACATACAGTTTGAAGTAGCAGCTCCCGGTCCTGCCCTTTTGTTCATGTCCTTGGAGTGCAGGGTGTGTTGGTGGATGTAGAAGGTATGAAGCACATGAAATGAAGGTGGAGTTTTCCAGTGCTCAGAGGCGTACAGTGGTGAAGTAAGTCAATTTGAATGTGTAAATTGTGTTGTTAGTTACTTTCAGTTTACTTTCAGTGATTTCCTGCTTACATGTATCTCAGGAAGGTTAAATAGATATTTATCTAACTTCTGTATGATCAGAAGGAGGACTAGAATCCATAGGATTGTCAAAGTTACTGACAGCGTTAGAAGAGGAGGTAGTGCTGATCAAAATGAGCGCAGTTAATTACAGAGCTCTCTGGCAAAGGAGGGATTAACGCTTGCAGCAATATCAATACGTTGTATCTGTTGAGAAAGGAAGTCAGTTTAGTCATGGAAATGTGTTGTGTACAGTGGAGGCCATACAGTCTGCCTGCTCCTCTAAAGATGTCCCATCTCCCCAGGGGCTGGAGACGGGACAAGCTGAGCGAGGGAGCTGCCTCTGGAGTCCAGATCCTCTCCCTCTGGGTTGGTTGGAGAGGAAACCAACCTGAAGGGTTGTGTTGGAGTCCTGCTGGACCTTTTCTAGTGCCATCAGCACCGTAGAATTGGTGAAGAAGCAGAGATGCAAAGCTGTGATGAAATAGCATTACTAGCTGGCTTTGGCTTGGGGTTGCAGGGAGTTCAGCAGACCATCCATCTGCCCTTGTGCATTTTTGACTTAGCAGGTGGCTACAGCAGGGGACAGGAGTAAGAACTGGGAGGTAACAAGCTCCCTCTGAAGATTTATATTGCTGTTTGCCTGTGTATGGTACTCGTCATACCATCCAAGGGTTTTGTTGTTGCTGCTGTTGTTTGTCTTCAGCAGGTTTGCATTCATGATCTAAATGTGAGGTGTAGTGTTAAATTCAAACAAGGCTGTCTGAGTCCATCAGAAAATGTTCGTTTTGGAACATTCACCTCAAAAGAAGCCAAATGCGGACTTTGAAGAAACTTGTGATTTTGAACCCAAATTAATCAAGTATTTGAATAACGTATTCTGGAAACATACTTTCTCAAGTCAACTAGGAGAGGTACTGCATGGTGCAGCATGCATAATGGCGATGAACCAAAGGAGCTATCAGGAATGCAGTCTCAGAGCATGAGCAAAATTAAGCATCGTCTAACCATGTTATACACCCTGCAAAACAGCAGATTAGAAGTAATGATAATTATTATCAAAGCTATCATCGGATTAAAAATAGTATTAATTTCTTAAGAGGAAGCACTGTTAATCAACTTGTACTAGAACAGGGAATTCAAAAGCACTGGCAGATATTTTACTTTATTACTTGCAGGAAATACACTACTGCAAAAATCCAGAAGCATAAAGACAATGATTTGTAGAGATTCGTATGTGGTAGAGAATTTAGACGCCTCTATTTGTTGCTTAACTTGAAGCACACTTCATAGTGATGAAATTCTGTGCTGTTGCTGAATTTATTCAGAGGTGAAACTAAAAAGCACTTAAAAAATCAAGTCCAAAATACCATGAATGACACGTGAGATCTGAGACACCTTCAGAAAATAGTCAGCAGTTGTAAAAGTGTCCCATTGACACGTAAGATATCCCTTTGCAAAATTGTTCAGTTACCCCATTGACGTTCTCTGCTCTTTTCACATTTATTTCTCAAACACTGCAAAGAATGTTGCTAAATCGGAACTGTGATTTAGCACACTACAATTAATTTGTATTACGGTATTCACATAAAGGGAAGAAATTTGCCAGTTGTGTATCTACTGGGCTTGTTAAACAGTATCTGGTTTACTAAATACAATTTTCTCTGCCTGTGACATTGTAGGAGAGTTATCCCTTGTATTTGTCTTGTGATCTCAGTGCCTCCCTGTCCCCCACATTCTTTAATGATGGACCAACTCAATTTGTAGCTGCAGTCTAACAAGAGACTAGAAATGTGTTAGAGGATGTAACAATGATCCCCTTTTACCAGTTTTCGCAGACAGTTTATTGTTTGTACTCATAAAGTGAAATTAACTACCTTGGTGTTTACTTATGTACATACATATCTATACATATCTATCCAGTGTCTCTGTGTCTCTCTCTATATATATGTACTGTAGCATTTAGAATTTTTTTCAATAGCTAGAATTACATGTATTTGTTCCCCGTTTGTGTAATCCAATAGCTCTTTCTTCTAATAAATCACAGACAAAATGCCGCATGACAAGGGAGGGAACTGCTGCCTCTGTGGAGTGCGTAGTGTATGCGCTTGAATTGCTTCAGCATCAGAATAGCCCGTACAGCAAAGTCTTCACAACGTCCCCAGTTCCTAGCTGAAGCGATTTCTTGCATTCCCCTTATTTTGAGCCTTGGGTGTTTGCAGAAGATGAATGTGGGGTGGGGTTTTTTTGTTGTTGTTTTTTTTTTTTTCCTGCCTGTGTTTATATCTGTAAAGTGGGTGTAGGGAGAGCAAATGCCTGAAGTATCAGGAACTGAAACGGGATGTCTTAAGGCTGGCTTAAGGCCAAGATGAAATACATCTCTCTTGGCAGCAGGGGTGCTTGAGACGGCCCTGTGATACTGGATAACTTATTTTTTTAATCGGTTAGGCTCATCCCTACCTCGGCTGACCTCCTTTGGTGGGCAGTGGGCAGGTCTGTGCTCAGCTGCTGGGGCCTTGCGTGTCCCTCCTGGTGTGAGGGCAGGAGAAGAGGAGGTGCATGGAAGAGCAATGCTCTTGGTGCATGTTACGTCTGCCATTTGGTTAGGAGATCGCCCGCGTACCCCGGGAGGAGCCATGCAGCGCTTGGCCCAGGGAAGCCGCATGCCAGCGAAGGACAGAGCAAAACCTGCTGTTGCTCCCCACCTTGGTTGGCATGCTGACTGGAAATGGTGCCTGCTGGATTTGTGGTGCCTGCCCCAGTCGGCATCCGGGAGGAGATGTGCCCCCATGCCACCATGCTGTCCCTCACCCGTGTGCCCCGTCGGGCACCACCGAGTCCTGTGCCCGTCTGACTCGGGTGTTTTGGTGTCAGTGACAGGCAGCAGCTGTCGGAGTGTCTCACCCCTCCTTAGGACGAGTGTCCGCTCTACTCGGTCGGGAATGCATTTATAACATGTTTTGCTTTCTGTGCCAGAGACAATCAGTGAGGAATATGGTTCGGGTCAGTATTTTCTTAGGGGCCTTTCCAGAGAAATGCAACATATGGCTGCTGGCCCAGGGGAGCTGTGCAGCCCATGTGAGCTGTGCAGCTGCGGGGAGCCGTGTCAGGCCCAGGAAGATGCTTCTCTGAAAATTTTGATGAGGCAGAAGGGCAAAGCAAGGATTAGTGTCAGCAAACATTTTTCTATTCCGCGCGCTGCCCCCCCCCCCCGCCCCCGCCACCAGTAGAGCTGAGTGTCTGGGCTATGTGCTTGGCACTCTTCCTCTCCAAGCTGTGGAAATCTTGCTGGAAGTTGGTGCTTCCACTGCTGCTTTCCTTTTTTTCTCCCCCCCCCCCCCCG
>VYZW01056235.1:165278-249018 GCA_013401315.1 Balaeniceps rex | reverse complement strand
CCCCCATTTTCTAGTTCTGCGTATGTATGCTGGCAGGGAGTGAGCTTCAGGTGAGAGCAGAAAAGTGTTGCGGAAAGATTGCTCATTGAGCCATCTTTCCTAGAGAGAGAAGGGCTGCAGCGGGCTGGGGTGCCTGGGAACGCAGTAGGGTCCCGGTCTGCAGCAGATCCAGAGGTTCTTACAGCTGCCTGCTTCTGCACTCATTGCTTGCCGGCAGGGGCATGATCATCCAGCCCTTAATTACTACGTGAGTTTCACCTTTCAGTTGTGAAGGGACAGACAATTTAATTTATAGTTTTAATGGCAAAAAGATGTGGGTCAATCAGGGTATTAATCAGCTATTGCATTAAAATGTTGATAACTTACTGATTTTTCAATGAGTTTTTAAATACTTAACTGTGCAACATAGTCACGGCACGTGATAGAACAAATTAGGTAGAGAACCTAGTAAGTACATTTAACTAAAAATGTGGACGTTTTTGCTTATAGCAATTCGTTGCCTAGGGTGAAACCAATGGCATTTCATAAATTATCTAACGAACTGAAATAATTAGTAGTGTAGTTAGAAGCTTCAATGTTTTTAAAAACTATTCTCATTGTTTTGGAATGGCGGATATAGACTAATACTACAACTATTGTATAATAGCAAAATACATATAATTGTATACTATGTATTGTATAGTAGTGTAATTGTATAATATAATAAAGTGCAAGATGCATCATTATTTAAGTTTTTCCGGCTCCAATCTTTTAAAATTAACTCTAGCATTTCTGCCTTTATGGAATTCTGCAAACAAAGATTACCAGATTGGAGCAACTTTTTTTTCCCCCATAAATTTTTGCAAACACAGATGAGTACAAATAAAATATTTCATGTTTCAGACACAGTATAGGTGGGAAGTTTTGAAGAAGTAGAAGCCTGCTTTCATAGGGGACACAGAGTACTTGAAATTTGGCAGAACAGAAACATTCTGGTGTTTTGTAGTTTAAAATAATGTTTCACTTTTCCGTAATTGACAAAAAGCACAGGTGAAAGAGAGGTGCTTAACCTGGTGCAGGATAATGGAAATTGCATGCTGGCAAGATTGTGTTTTGTAGGTCATTTGTTTGTATATACAAGAATGTGTTGTTACAGCTGATGGCATTATAAAGAATCTTAAACCTTGAAAAGACCAACAAGAGGAAAAAAACCCCTTGATTTTGTGCATTTCCATGGATTTATAGACAGTTCCTTTCTCGAAGCTACCCAGGTCAGTTCTCTGGCAGCCTGATGGGAGGTGTGCCGAAGTTAACTGGAAGTAGGCTGTTAACTTCTAATATGTTTTGGATCAGAGCTCCAGTGAATTCCTTTCTTCCTTGTAGGAGATGCTTCAGCACTGTGTCAGAATAATTAGGGAAAAAAAAAAAAGTCTTTACAAGGTTTATTTTATTTTTGAGTTAAGCAGTGGGGGAAATTTGTAATTGGACACGGTTATCAAAATATGTAAAAATGGTGCCTAGAAATGTGTTCTTATCTCATGTAATTGCTTTATAATTGTTGGAGAGGGGAATCAGATTAGGGAGGATAAATATTTCCAATGCTGAAGTTAATATATTTTCGCAAATCGTGACTATAAGTCTACATTCCTTGAAGTCGGTGGGAGTTTTGGGGTTTTGCAGAATTGGAGCTAGTTTTTGCAAATTCTCAGCTTTATGTAAGTAAGTTTGTGGGTTTTTGTAAGGAATAATCAAAACTTTTAATCAAAGCTTTCATTTATGTTTAAAATATTTTTTTAAAGTAGGAAGTGTTAATCTTGAAGGTATAATTTTTTTTCTTGACTTCTCTTTCTCTCCTCCTCTCCTTTATCTCATTTAAAAATAAAATAAAGGAACACTTCCATGAGGCTTAAAAATTGGTGACTGTTTCTCATGCATACATTGAAAACAGATTCTCACCAGGACTTGCTGCATTTTGTACCTGAAGTTAAAATATTTGTGTGGGACATTAGGAAAGCATCAAGCAGTTTTAGTGAAAATGCTTTTTTTGCCGATTACTACCTTTAAACTAAAATTTTGTATATGTAAAGTTACTGTTTTGATGTCAATAACTTCATGTGGGAGAATAAATCATTCTTTAACGCCAGTAACTTTCCTAAACTCTTCCAAAGTTAAAAAGAGCGCGTAAACACATCAAAACCTGTGCTGTAGGTTATGGCGTAGATGAAGATTAGAAAGGTAAAAATTGATCTTCTTCGGAAGTTGTGCTTCACAACCATTACGGAACTTCTGAAAAACATGTCCGTGCTGTACCCGTCAGCAGCGCTGCTCCCTGTGACCGGGGGGCACGCGGGAATGGGAAAGGTGCCGTTGTATCCCGCTCTGATCCGCACCCGTCCCAGGAGGGTGCATTGCAGCCAGGCCTCCAGGGAGCGCATAGGTTTGGTCATCTGTTCAGAAATCCTGTCTGGGGGAAAGTGGTGCTCAGACTTCTTTATCCCTGTTAGGAATTGTTTGTTCTGGAGTATTTCTATATTTTTGTTGTCCACTTGTGCGGTCTGGGAGGGAACTGGCCCCATAATGTGCAGAATTTATGCTCTGTATCAAAGCAGTGTTACTGTTGGTGTCTTAGATTTTTGCTGTGAAAAGTGTACTTATCCTGTACATTAGACTTGCCAAAATCAAGTACTCTGTAAAGCAAGATGCATGTCAGACAGTGATTTTCATATCTTTACAAGCTTTACTGGTATCTTTCAAAATTGGGATCTAACATGAGCTGTTTAGTAAGATGCAAAGGTCATTTAAGGCTGTTGCTGACTTGCAGTATTACTCTGGGCAATTTTACTTCCTTAGCGGGGGTGGGGGGGGACACTGTCAAGAACTTGAAAATCAGAGTTTCCAACCCTTCCAGGACTGGAAGCAAAAGCTGTCTGTTTACTGGAAAGCTAGGTAGTCCCTCCGTTTTCTTCTATGTAAGTTGAAAATTCATTTTTTAGGCTAGAGAGACTGCAAGATATCGAAGTTTAAAGATTGAATACTATTAAATGCAGAGTTAAAAAAAGCATTTACTTTTTGGAAATTGGGTGTGGAAGTCAAAGACTCAGATAAAGATGCTGCAGTTTGGATAAAAGAAAATAACCCTTTTCTAAACGTAGGATTTTTTGGGAAAATGTCGTGAAGCTTCTGGGGATATTTAGAATGTCTCCAGACATAAAATGGGCAGGGTAGGAGTGAAGTAGTCAGAAATTCACAGAAAGTTTCAAGGCTACATAATAAAGCAAAGGCACATCACATGGATGTTCACTTCATGTCGGTGGGATCAGCGTTCCTTTTATTTTTGTTTTAATGGTGGAAGGAGTACTCAGGCTGTACTTCTTTATAATCGTTGAACCTTAACTCTCATCCATATTCTGTGTATTTACATATGCGTTCTCTCTCATAATGCAGTATAGCTATTTTCTTTGTCCTTTAACGACTTGTTTCCTCTTCAGTCATGCTTTCATTCACTTCCTTTTGGCTCTTTCTATTAACTCGAGCCTATTCTAATTCCCTCTTGTCCCTGCTTTTTACCCTGTCTTTCCTTTTCTCCCTGGCCCTTAATTCCTCCCATCTTTCTGTTCCTCCTTCCTTCCTGCCTCCTACCACTGGGTCAGGTGGTTTTGAGTGACCGAGATGTGGGAATTTTGCATGACGCATGTGGAATAGTGGAATAGAGCAGTGCATGGAGAAATTGACCCTCAGAAGTCAGTACTAATTTCAGGTTTCCTCACTGCTGGCAAACAGCTACCTTTACGGACTAGGAAGCCTTAGGAATAAGCCCTCAGAAGATGGGGTTCCCTGCAGCACGGTCCTGTTGAAGCCCTCCTGTAGAAGTGGGTGCTGGCATCTCTACAGCTCTAGAGGGCACAAAGCAGTAGAGTATGTGCATTCGTGTCGTGGGGAAATAGAAATATGAACCAAACTACTTAACCCAGCACCTTCTATTTCTGCTGGAGCAACTTGATTTAATAAGTTAAAATGTCAGTGCTGTGACTCCAACACTTCCATTTCCTTTCTCTGCTTTCTTTACGACGGTACTCCAGGGTTTTTAACAACATCCACCAAAAGAAGGCAAGATCACGAAAAACACGCTCTTAATTGCACGCAGTTTTTAATATTCCTGGGATCTGTTTTGAAGGGTACATTTGACAGAGAGAAACCCAGCAGCCCCACACTGAATCCTTTGTCCTTCCTGCAGGGTGAAACAGTAGATAGCTTACTGTAAGTGTGGCTGGCTGCCAACCCGTGGCGCAGATTCTTTTTTTAATACTGTAAACTGGCAAGAAATCAAGAATTGCCGTTCTTCCTTTTATTTACTTTCCCTTCTGTATTAAAGAGCTCAGTAAATAAGAGAAAGTTAAATGTTGAGTGAAGGTTTTGTACTGATTAATCATTGAATAGCAAAGAGTTATCAGTTTCGGGGGTTTTTATGCCCCTTTTTTCCATTTCTTTTTGGTTGAAGCTGGAAATATCAGTTGCTTCATCTGGAATAGATTATCACAGGGAAAAGTCTGTGCAGAGTTTGAAATGAGGACAGAGCAGAATGCATCCATCATGCATAGTTTAAAATAGTCTGCAAGACTGCTTCTTGATCTGATCTTTAGATGTACTTCCTCCCGATTTTCTTCCAAACTTGTGTTAATAATGAGTACTCTGTCTCTAGAAAAGACTTTTTTTAAAGTGTACCCCCAGCCTCTGCTTGTAAGTATTTTCTTATTTGTACAACTAAGCTTTCTGAAATAGCTGCTGGGTTTTTTGTTTTGCTGTTATATATAAAGTGGTAGAGGGGTGTGGAGTTCCTTCTGCTGCTTCTCAAATCCAAGGCATGCCTTGCAAGCTACTTTGCTTTCGCGCTAGAAAGGGAATCGGCATTATTGCTTTTCTGACAATTGTATTGCTAAATTATTGGCAAAGTTATCCCCACGGAAAATAATTTATGTTCATATTGATATTGTGCGCATTTTGATGATTTATATGGAGAGAAATACATTTCTACGTGAATGATACAGGAGGTCAAATTAAATTTAAAAATTACTGTTCCTGTTAAATACAGACTTAATGTGAAGAATTAGCCCACAACAGATTGTTTTAAATCCCAAAGCGTATTGTGGTTCAGTCAGAGGTCTATTTTACTTAAAACATATTAAACATTTAGCAATAGCAATGCATATCTGTTCCTGACTTGATGAACCTACCATATAGGTCATGTATGTACAGCTCTATTAAAGGCACTGTTGAAAGAAAACATGGATTCATGTTGCATTTCTTTTATATGTCTTGACTTACTGGAAGTTAAGGTTTCTGGAAATGATAAGGAATACTTTTGTTTTTAAAGCAGTGGACTGTGACTGAAGAAATCTGGACTTGATCTGCCAGATTTCTTGAAATAACTTGGTCAAGTTACCCGTTTTTGGGTTTGTTCCCCCCCTTCCCAAATTCTTAGTCTGTAAAATGGAGATAATCCCATTCCTCTACCAGCCGGCAGTATGGTATAGGTAAATTCAGAAATGTCTGTGGGACAATGCAGTAGTACTTAATGGGTTCAGCATAAGCATTCGCATTAATGATTCATGTTAAAGAACAATTGAAAAACTGCATTAACTCGAAAGTTGGGAGTATGTTCTCCCAGAAGCAGGGAATGTCTGAGGCTTAGTTTCCAATCTGCAATGCCCAAACAAGGGACACAAGAAATATTTATGCAGGAAATTTAGTAGTTTACAAGTTTCCTTCCTTTGGTTCCTTCCTTCCTTCCTTTAGTTAGAAAGAAATTTTTTTTTCAGACTCTGCTGGACAAGTCTGGATTTCTGAAGTAAATTGTTTTTGAATATAAAAGGAATAGGCACATTTTTGTGGACATTTGTATAGGACTTGGAACAAAAATTAATGAGTAAATAAACTATTTCAAGACGATTAAATTTGGGAGATGATCCAAAGAATTGAGAGCAACTTTTCTAAGCAATAATTTAAAAAAACCCTCTCCTGCAGAAGCATGGATCAGAAAATATCCCCAGTCTCGATAGCCGTCAGAAATCTTCCCCTCATTCTCCCTTTTCTTTTGTCTTGAAACTGTATCTCGAGCTCATTCAAGATACGTAGGGAAGATTTCTTGAAAAATGACAGGTAGAACCATCACAAACTTGTTACCATTTTAAGGGTGTTGGATAAGATGCATAATTATCTTGAATACAGTTTCAGTTTTGATGCCTTTTCAGTGTAGCACGCCACAGGGAAAACTCAAATTCATTCTGCAAGGATCCCTGACGTTAAAGGGAGAAATAAGTAGGTAACAACTCTGTTTTCACTGGTATTTTACAGTCTTTATTTTTGGTAAATGTGGTTGTTTATTTTAAGTGTAAGTGACATCAGTTTCGTCCCTATTTCATCACCCACATTAGGGGAAAAGAAAGAAATATCTGCACAGAGTTTGAGTTAGAGCGTGGCCGTGTGACTTGAGAGGAGTCTGCTAATACGTGTTTTTCCTTTGATACTGTGAGCAGATTATCTTGAATAGCTAGCAGATTTCAGTATATATTTTTAAAACGCAGGAATAAGTGCTTGATATAAATACTACAGTGACTTTATTTAATGAAGAACAGTGTATTGCAGTAGCATTTCAGAATGACTCTTACCACGTCGAGGTAGTTCTCCTGTGGATCTCAAAAGCTAGGTTTTTTTGATCCTTTAGCTGTATATTTGGAAGAAACAGAAAATGGTTTATCACTTGCTTCCTACTGACATCCTCAGTTCTTACAGTAACAATTTTCCTTGGCTGTTGCAGCGTGTGCCAGGAGATTGCAGATCCTGTGTCCGTATGTAGACCTGATAGCTCAGAAACTGTCTTTTATCCGATATACCCGTAAGGCAATTATCATGAGTCAGATGAACCTTCCACCCCAGGTTCCTTGTTATGGGTCAGGCCAGAGCAAGACCTTTTCTGGTCAGGGAGCCAGTCTGTGAATTAATGTCAGTGAGAATTACGGGTAAAATCCCCAGCCATGGCTAGTGTCCAAAATCGGTAGCAAGACTGGTAATTTAAATGTCTGCCCCTCCTGGACAAAAATGAGCTGCTTGCATCTCACTCTTTCTCTCATCCTAACGAGGGTCATTTCTGATTTGTCCAAGTAAAACCAAGAAAGTAAGTTGGAGGAGGAGGAAAAAGCGTGTCTTCCTCCTTCCCTTCAGTAAGTTCTTGCTTGTCCTCACCAGTAGGTCTTCCGCTTTTGTTCCCCAGCTCCTTAAACCAGAGGAGGGATGTCCCACTGATCGTCTCTCTCAGCAGGTCACGGCGTAAGCTGCTCTCTGTTTTATCCCCCTGGCAAGGCCATATACCACTCACTGCATTCACTCTTTCCCTTCCTTTGCCAGGTCATGTCTGATTTTTCTCCTCTCAAACAGGGCTTAGACCAACCACAATCCCAGCCAGCTCCTTACTCCTTTTGCAGAGCCGGGGGCTGCCGGGCAGTGATGCTCGTGGCCCCGAGACCTCCCTCGCCTCCCTAGCCGCCTCCTCTCCACCGCGGCACCCGCGGTGGTATCAGCCACAAAGGGATTTTCTTTATTGCATTAAGCTTGTGAGAGAAGATTTAGTAGGTGTGTCGCAGTGCCATTAGCCTCCCGTGACCCGGTGTCTCAGCAAATCCTTTCGTGGCTGTGAAGAATTTGTTTTGGTTTGAGCAAATTCGTCTTGAAGTATTAGAGCCATCTTGGGGGAAACTGTTTTCTCTGCCCACGGTGCCATCTTCTTAATTCTGGGTGGCTGACCTACTGGTGGTATTTGAATCATTACGCCAGTCTTGAGTAACATCCCATCTGGCAATGGGAAATTTAAAAATACAATTAATTGAGTTTCCTTAAATCATATGGTGGTGAAATCTTTCCTAACAAACTTTCACACAGAAACAGAAATTTTATGTTTGTGGTAATAATGTTCATAAAAGATGTGTTGGTGTACTTAGTGCAAAGTAACATTTCAACTTTCGGAGGACAACCACAAAATCTATTAAAAAATAAAAGGAAAAAAAAAAAGTGTTGCCAGATACATAGACAGAATTGTGGTGGGTTGACCCTGGCTGGACACCAGCTGCCCACTAAAGCTGCTCTGTCATTCCCCCTCCTCAACTGGACAGGGGAGAGAAAATATAACAAAAGGCCCCCTGCTCCAGCATGGCGTCCCTCGCACAGGAGACAGTCCTCCATGAACTTCTCCAACGTGAGTCCTTCCCACGGGCTGCAGTTCTTCACAAGCTGCTCCTGCGTGGGTCCCTTCCACAGGGTGCAGTCCTTCAGGAGCAGACTGCTCCAGTGTGGGTCCCCCACGGGGTCACAAGTCCTGCCAGCAAACCCGCTCCAGCGTGGGCTTCTCTCTCTCCACGGGTCCACAGGTCCTGCCAGGAGCCTGCTCCAGCGCGAGCTTCCCACGGGGTCACAGCCTTCTTTGGGCATCCATCTGTTCTGGTGTGGGGTCCTCCACAGGCTGCAGGTGGATATCTGCTCCACCGCTAACCTCCATGGGCTGCAGGGGGACAGCCTGCCTCACCATGGTCTTTATCCCGGGCTGCAGGGGAATCTCTGCTCCGGCGCCTGGAGCACCTCCTCCCCCTCCTTCTTCACTGATCGTGGTGTGTGCAGGGCTGTTCTCTCACATGTTCTCACTCCTCTCTCCATCTGCAGTTGTGCAGTTTTGGTGTGTCCCCCTGCCCCTTCTTAAATATGTTATCCCAGAGGCGTTACCACCATTGCTGATGGGCTCGGCCTTGGCCAGCAGTGGGTCCATCTGGAGCCGGCTGGCATGGGCTCTGTCAGACACAGGGGAACCTTCTAGCAGCTTCTCACAGAAGCCACCCCTGTAGCCCCCCTGCTACCAAAACCTTGCCACGCAAACCTGATGCATCTGTCAAAGTTTGTTGGTGTTTGTCTACAGTGCAAACCAGTTAACAGGTTCTTTCCCTACATGAACGAGCAGCGTCTCGTTACACCACCTTGAAACCTTTAAATAACTTAAAGGCTCTTTTCTGTGAAGTTCACTTTGCGACACCTTTGACAGGGATGTTAGTCAATTACTATCTTTATTACACGTGTGGCCTTGTTTATATATCTGCAAAAATACCTGTGGCACACTGATGCTGCTTGAGCACATGTATCTGTTGTACGTGAGCTGCCTTTAGATCGGGCATGCTCATAATGAAGAACAGAAAATGTTCTACTGTCCTTCAGATCCTAAACGAAGCTCTGCTGAAATGTCATTGGAAAAGATTGAAGAGCCCAAGCCTAGCTTGGAAAAAAGTAAACAAAGCAGGATTTTTAGGTGGGGTGCAGGTAGGATTTGACTATGCAAATCTGAGATGAGATCTGAAACAGCAGGTTAGCCTCCTGCCAAATTCCAGGTGACACAATGACTAGAAGTTACTTGGTCTGAGTCTTTTGGTGTGTAAATCCCTGTTTCCTATATGACTGCAGAGTCTTTTTTTCTGGGAATTGCTCAGTCATCATGCTCAAGGGATTGGATGCCACACAAATGTACAGGAGAGGTTTCTAGTTTCTTTGGAAAAATCATCAGAATAAGGGATATCAGTGTCTCTGTTAGATGGATACACCGCGGTGAGACCCTGCAGCCCAGTATTTGGGGTGTGAGGTCCAGTTACTGCCTTTGGTTTAGGGTGTTCAAACATTTTTTCACAGGTGAACGTCCAAGGGCTAGAGTCAATCCCAGAGCACGTGCACGCTCACTCCACCTGACTGAAAAGAATTCCTTTTGACCCCATAAATCTTCATTTATCTCGGGCAGAGACAGAGACTCGCCCTGGCCACTCCACGAGGAAGGTGACTCACGCGTTCCAGCTCTTATTCCAAAGGCCTTTCGTAGACTTGACATGCATTAGCTATTGGATAAAATGTGGACCCTAAGTGGAAGGATGTCCTGCTAAGACGAACTTTCATTGCCAGATACGGGAAGGATTTAAGACCTGTTCCCAGCATTTTTTTCTGCTAGCAAATGTAAAAAGCTTTCCACTTAGCATGATAATTTTGGGGGATCTTACTCTGAAGTTTTCATTCTCCTTGTACATTGCTTAGGAATAATAAGCACATAAATTTTGGCTATGGATGATTGTTGATGGAATTTAGTGTTGTTTAATTGCAATAATCAAAGGGTCAAATAATTTCGTAAGTTGCTAGGTATTGTTTCATCTTTAGTACAGTGAATATGGTCCCTGGGGTTGAAGAACAGTGATTGTTATGGTTCTTTTACCATCTGGCACTGTGACAAAAATACCCTATCTTGTGTTGCTCTAGCATGATGAAAAAAATAGATAAATAGAATTTATGAGTTTTCTTTACAAGGCTTTTCCACAGGGCAATTGATTTCATTTTAGCCTGTACAAGACAGACCAAGATAAGGAAAAAAAATTGTATTTCTTGCTCTCGCTTTCGCAGATCCAGTGTAAATGAAACAAGACTGATATGTACTTACAGATCTTTAAAATGCCTTAACAGTTTTTATTTGGCTTTCTGAAGAGAAGATTCTGGTCCTGTATTGTTAAGTTACTTCTGTAGAAGAAAATAGGTTTTCTTGCAATAATTTTGAATGCCCTTGGGCCCCCTTATGCAGAGCTTTATACTTCATGACAAGCACCTTATACGAGGTTGGGGTGGGAACCTTTCTTTTTAATCAGGTTGCAGATAAAGCAAAGGTTCAGCTCTGTCACGTTAATCTGTTGGAAGTTTCTGCAGTGACTTTTCCCATCAATTGTATATTCTCTACCAAGGTCAAAAGTATGTTCTTCAAAAATGAACACATAACCTTTTGTTTAAGGAAGTACTAGTCTGCTTTGGAAGAGACTTATGCAAAAGATTAAATTGGTAGAATCAGGAACTCAAGTTAAATCAAAAGGCTTTTTATACATGTGAAGAAGTTCCATTTAATACTCAGCTGAGGTTTTCCACATTGCATGATTAGACAAATGCAAAATTAAGTAACAGAAGTCAGGATCAGATGCATTTTGAGGGCTTTTTGTTTGTTTTTAAAGTGTATTGTTCTTTCTAGGAGAATATGCTTTGGGTAGATACCAGGTCTGGCTGTAAACTGCAAAATCGGCTTGTCTTACTTAAAAGGTGCCTTCATATTAAAGGCAATATAATATGATTAAAATAGCGTTTGCCATGAAGAGAAATGCAATGTAATGCTATATTTAATCACTTTATAAGAGTCAAGCTGTTGTGATGAGAAAATTTCAATAAAGTTGCTAATATAAAAATATATTTTGCAAGTCTGTAACTTTCTTCAACATCTATCACTTGGAATTATATACTGGTTGTCTTCTTGGAAGGAGGCATGAATGTCTCTAATAATTTTCACAATATGAATGGAATTATAAATTTCTCTTTATAAGAAAGGTACCAGTTGTATTTTTTAGTGTATAGATGGTTAAAAGCTGGTATCAGTATATTAGTCATTACAGATCAGCATATATGTATATTTGTGAGGTGAAAAGTAGGTGTTTCCTGCATTAAAGATATTAAAGTTTAAAACTGCTTAAAAAAATGTGCAGTAGAAAGCTTCCTCATGTCTATAGCTTTATGCTTAAAGGCCTAATTCTATATTTGTACCTAGAGAGCATTAAGCAAAGTGGGATGTAACCGGGAAGATGCTTCAGCACCGATCCTGTAGCAAGACCCAGTTCAGCCTCGGTCACCCTTTGGGGCATGGCACGTTCTGGAGGGCATCTGCTGGATTCGGGAGGTGATTCAGGAGAGCGGTCAAACTCTCAGGGCAAGCATTTGTTTCATTGGGCACAGGTGTATACGCATGAACGTTTTGGTGTGGGTCAGGATTGTGCTTCTGAAGCAAGTCCGCTCATTGTCCCCGCTTCCTGCAGACGTGCGCGCGTTGCCGAACGGGCTCAGAGTGCGCAGATGGGTTTCTTTTTGGGTGCCGCTAAATCAGAAGATGTTTTCAGCTTGGTAATACCCATTCAGTCAGCAAGCAGGACCAGACTGGCTGTAGCTGAAAGTGAAACCATCTGAACGAAATGTGGACACTGGCTCCTCGCTATGATATATTTTGCCCTCTAGATCAACTCCTATGGAGTTGCTACTGGCTGTTGTCATAGCCTGTCCTGTCTCGGCCAGTGACCGATAGCAGGTGCCTGGGGAAGACGGTAGAAGGCAAGCACGTAGTAGTGCTTTCCCAGTATATTTTCCCAGCTTTCAGCAATCTGCATCTCACAAACTTCCTGAAACAGAGATGGTATCTTGGGTTTAATAGCCCTTGATAGATTTTTCTTCCATTAGTTTGTCTGATTGTTTTTAAAACCATGTGCATTTTATCATCCGCAGTATCCTGTGCAGTGAGTTCTACGGTGGAACAATGTATGTGTTAAGAAGTACCTTCTTTTGTTTGTTTTGAATTTGCTACCTGATCATTTCATTTGATGCTCCTTTGTTCTTATCTTGTAAGAGACAAATGATTCCTTATCCACTGCCTTTATGCTGCTCCATTTATCACAGATCTCTTTGATACCACTTTGATCGTTTGTCTTCCAGGCTGGAAAATCCATGTCTGTTTAGTTCCTTGAACAGAACCCATTTCATACCTTTGATCATCCTTATTCTTCTCTCTGCCTTTCCTAGTTCTGTTATGTCTTTTTTGAGACTGGAGGACTGCATGCAAGCTAGATAACATATTCAGTGTGCAGTGTCTGTCGTTCAAATGCTGGCTTAATGGTGTGTTCTGTAGTGGTCTACGTTCCCGATAATTTTTAACAGTATTTGATTTTTTTGCCTGCTGCTGAAATGAAACCGGCATTTTCTTAAATATGTCCGTAATGAGCACAAGATCTTTCTCTGTACTGGTGACAGCTCACCCAGAGCCCGTATTGTATACACAGGGTTGGGGTTGTTTTCCTCCCCACCCATCCTCACCACCACTCCCTACAATTCTTTATACCTGTCAACACTGAGTTTTGTCATCCATTTTACTATCTAGTCCTTTGCTATGTGAGATCACTTGCAGTTCTCTCAGTCAGCCTTCGTTTGTGTTGCTATGAGTTGACTTAGTATCAGTAGGGTACTCTTTCTGCACACTGTTCTTCCCCCTTTTCCAACCCATTTGTCATTTGTTCAGCTGTGTCCTACAAAACTGTTGAACACTGATACTGACCTATTTTCATAGAGAAACTGAATGTTTAATACCATCTTTTATTTCCCATCTTTTAACAAGTTATTTATTTGTTTGGAGATCAAACTAGTTGATTGATTTGATCATGTTTGTCCTTACACATTGATTCTCTAGGAATACTAATAGATTTACGAGGCAATTGTGCAAATGCCGTGTTGACTCTTCCCCAGCATGCTGTATCTAGGTCTGTGTTCAGAGACTTCTGTTCTTTCTAACAGTTCCTATCAGTTTCCTCAATGTGTATGCCAAATTAATTGTTTTGTAGTTTTCTGGATCCCCCTCGAGAGCCCTGTTAGGAGATTGGCACTGTGTTTGCTATCTCACATTTTTCTGGTACGGAGATGGGTTTAAATAAGATTAACATGAGCAGTAATAACTCAGCTATGCGTATGTGAGTTCCTGCAGAAGTTGAGGGAACACCATCTCACGCTTGTCATCTGTTACCATTCGTTTTGCCCATATTTCTCCTCTGACCTTTATCACTGACGCTTAAATTTCAGACTGATTCTCAACCCACCAAAAAAAAAAGATTCCAGTCAGGGGATCATCTACCTAACCTCTTCCATAGTAAGCACAGAAGCAAAAAAATTGCTTAGTTTTGTTGTTGTTTGGGTTTGTTTGGTTTGGTTTAGTTGTGTTTGTGCTTCAGCCTTTTCTGCTCTGTAGAAATTCATAGGCAGATCCATGACAGGGTTTCTTTTCAGGCAGAGATAGATTAGATTATCCAGAGACAGAATGGACAGACTTTGCTCCTTTGGGACAGTCCATCATCCTTCTGTTCCCTTTAAGCCCAGGCAGCAAGAAGGGACAAGAGCAGAGCTCAAAGTAAAGTCTGCGAGAGCCTCCTTTGAGAATGCAGTGATGAGTTGGAGGAACTTGAAAAACTTCTGAGTTGTGTGGGCTTCTTTTTGTTGTTCATTGTTGGTTTTTTGAGTGGTTTTTTGGGATGGCTGTGTTTGGTTGGGTTTTTGGTGTGTTTTGGGGTTTTTTGGGTTTTTTTTGTTTGTTTGTTTGGGCTTGTTGTTTTTTTTTTAATTCCCTTTAATATTTCCTTTAAAGACAGCTAGGAAACTAAACATGGCAGTTATCTTAGTGCAACATTAGGATTTCATAATTAAAGTCACAATGGCAGGAAACACAGAAGTTTAGGTTTTGGTAGCAATATTAGCTACATATGGACTGTTTTCACTTCCTGCTTTTCATAATCAATTCTTATTTACGTACTTTGTGACCTACATTAATAGCTGAGCAGCTGGCAAAACATGATGATTTTTATCCTAACGGTGTTCCTGGGAAGAGTGTGTGTGGGGAAAACCGGGTTTTATGTAAAGAATTCAGGCGCGAGAAGTTTTAAGTGATCTGCTGTATTTTGTGTATGAAGCTTACAGAGCTTGGAAAGGAATGCAGGCTTTCTGAGTCCTATCCCAAGGTTAACATATTTGTTTTTATTTCCCACAATATTAGTAACTTTGCTGAGATTCTTGGTAACAGACCTCCCTGTAAGCAGTGGAGAGTGAAGAGGAGAATAAAGGTATTTGGATCATGATATGATACCTATGTGGAGCTTTGTTTATCAAGGAGACCAGGTAAAATGAGTTGCCGTGTTAACACAAGGTCATTTCAAACTATGCTAATAAGTTAGAGATCATATACTACAGGAAAGCAGTATATGAAACCCTTTAACGTGCCCTCTATGTTAAAGGAAAGGCATGAACAAAAAGGGAGGGAAAATAAATGGGCTTGAAGCAGTTTTGGTTTTGTTTTCAGTTAGCTCAGGTAGAGGAGGCTTATCGGGAATCTGCATGATGGAAATTTGAGTTGTATTGCTCTCCAGTAACACAGGTGACAGGGCACAAGAACCTGAAAGTGGGGAGATTTATGACAAACCTAGGACTGAAGAGTGTGGCAAAGGATCAGTTTGAAGACTGGCTTCGAGGCTGAAATCTTGAAGTTCAGGGACTACACAAGAACCAGGGTTAAGAATTTGTCAGGACTGGACACAAGAGGCAACAATTTGAGAAACTGAAGCTACAGGTCAGAGACCGTGGGTCTTGCGGATACTTGCAAGGAGGGTATTCGAGCAGCAGGCATGAATGTACTCACCAGCCTTGACAAGAGAAGTGCTGGTCCTTCAGGAGATGCTTGCAGATGCACAGCTATTTGAAGTCTCAGAGACTAACTGAACATTTTAGTTTTTGTTTAGTTAATGGGTACTTGTAATTTCTGCACTGTATCAATGTTGATGGTTAATTACTTGTACATTTCATTAGGAAAGCAAAATGAGACTTTGCCTGTAAGGTCCTTGGTGTGATCTGGTTGTTGTTGGCTGTGGTGCTGTGCTCATGAAAAAAAACAGACATTAAATGAAGCAAAGCATGTGAGAGTCCTGGGCTTTGAACGGTTCTGACCAACTCCATGCTACCTTTGCCCTCTTCTGTCTTAATATATTCTTAATACTGTATGTGGTTCTATTGTGGATGGGATATTCGAATCATCATGGGATTTTTTTTTTTAGTTGTCCCATATTCGTAACTCAGTAGTGAGTAAATGGTCCGTAGAGCCATTCTTTTTCTGTCTTCTGTCATTTTCAAGTAATCTCAAGTGTGACTCCTTTATAATATGAATGGTATATCTTTCCAGTTGTGATTTAATGGTTTGGATAGTGGCTGAGGTAATGAGCTGAAGGACTCAAGTTGATGATCTCATCTTTCAGCCCACCAGCCTGTCGGAAATTTTTAGTTAATCACTTGCCCATACACGAATACTCACTTACCTAGAATATTTCTTAGTATTTCAAATTTTTTCGTATCAAACATGGTGTGAATTTAATAATGAATCAAATGGGACTTTCTGTTATTTGAAAGAATTTGCTTGTACGTTTTTAAGATAAATGAATTCTCTAATTTTTACTGTACTGATACCTCCCTTGTTCACTTCATAACTTCAAAAAATTTTCGAGCAGTGAAGATCAGGCATAACGTTTGATGAAAAAAAAAGTTTGTTTATGAGCAGAGTTTACATGTGGTTATGCAGAGCCTCTCAGTGCACTAAAACTGTTGTATGGCATGTTTCATAAAAGTAGTATTTTAGTAAAGGAGGATCTCGTGTGACATTGCTTTTCATCATTGTTGAGAAACAGTGATGTTTCTCTTTGCGCGTGAGCCACAGCACACAGATTCATGGAATGAATGTTTATAAACTCAGAATTCTCAGGTACTTTTTGGTTTTGTTTTTTTTTCCTTTTTTCTTTTTCCAAAGTTGACCGAATTGGTTTAACTCTGCATATAACATATAGATGTTTTGCTAGGTACATTAAAGGTCTGCATTCATCCCACGGGTGGATTTTTGGATTAAACTGAGGCATCCAAGCTAGCAGTGCAGCTGTTGTAGTCTCTATCTGTAATCCATAGAAGCAGAGGGGTACTGCCAGAGGGTAATTTGCAGGTGCCTTTGTTTCTGTTTTCAATGCACAGATAATAAAGAGAGCGAATCCCTTCCCTTCTTTTTTAATTCCAAAGTACTGTCATCTCTTCAGCAGTGGGGTTTGGCATCCTACCTCCAGAGAGGTTTGCTCAGTCACAGCCTAGTCTGTGTAGGATGCTGTTCTCATACTGTTGTTTTTTCTTGTGAGAGCTTTGATAGTGTGACTGTCAGGTTGGCATCTAGCTCTGTTTTGTATCTACAACCAGCAGAGCTTCATTTTTGCATCCCTGTCATGTACTAATGAACTGAATCTTGAATTCTGCTGTTGCTCCTTGAAAACTAAGTGCCAAATTTGTTTCCACACAAAGCTCCTTCACTCAAGATGTGAAGTAGATTCAGATGTGCTAGCATATACACTTTCTAAAGTTTGTCTTTCACTGCTCTCTGGCTACTGATGGAAAGATTTGATTGCAAGCCACTTTCTGGCTATGCAATCTGCCTCTGTACAGAGGTTTATAAGAGCAATAGGGTGGCTCTTCATCACCAGTAAATATTCTCAGTAGCATATGGCACTTGGAAACTTTAAACACTAACATAATACAAACTTCAGAAAGATGCCAATATAAAGAGGGGTGTTAACTTCCAAATAATTTTGCACTTACATTAGTTCAGAAATAGTAATTTTCAGTAGCAATGTCTCTACTAATTGTATGTCACAGATTGCTTTGTTTGCAGTGTGCTTTACTAACCTGGCCATATGACATTTGTAATGTGACTGGACTTCTGCAATTTTGCTGCTCTTTCTAAAAATGAACACTGAAACCACATTAAAGGAGTCTGCAGATAGCCTTGCTGTTATCGAGTGGTAAGTCTAGTGGCAGTCCATGATGCTTTTAGAACTAGCTGTGGAGGAGATGACATGGTTTAAGGTTGGTGTTTTGGATGAGTGTTGTTAGAAGAGCTGGCCTACAGAGCGTAGGAAGATTTTTGAGAGTTGGGCAGTTGAAGATCCGTTTCAGGGGTGACATCATCAATGCTGCTTCAATACTTCGTTGGAAACATAGTGCTGATCTTTTTGGATATAGCAGATTGCCCCTTTTTGCTCATTACACATACACTATTTATGTTTGTTTTAGCTAAATTAGCAGGTGAATTTAGCCTACCCTTTGTAGTTACCCACCACCTAGACATACTTTCACTTAATCGAGAAATGCAAGTGTAGAGTAATGCTCTCCTTATGCTACCTGTGCTATTTATGATAGGAAACAACCTCGATACCCAGGTTTCTATCTGACTAAGTTTCTGTAATTATAATTTTATGAAAAGGAGACAGTTAAGAGAGGGCTAGTCTCAGGTAATATAGCCAGACCTTTGGACAAAGGAACCTGCCATAAGGCAAATTATTCAGCTGTTGGATGAAGAACTGTGATATCGCAGAAGACTTCCTAGATCTTGATGCCAAGGGTGGGAATGATTATTGCATAACGGAAGTGCAAAAAGTTGCCTGTTGCCTTGTAACTGATGAGGTTTTAATGTAGCCCTTTGATAGGCAGAGGGGCAGAAAGCTTCATAATTTTGAAGATGGAGTTTCATCAGTTTTTGTAAAAGGGATGGCAGGACAGGGTTACCTCTAGTAGGAGAGAGCTGGGCTTGATTACCTGAAAGGTCCCGCCCAGTCTTATGCTTTATGTTTCTGGCTAGAGGAGAAAGATGACCTGCCTGTGTGAAGGAGGTTCGTATTCTCAACAGAGTCGTATAAATGGGGAGAGCCTGTGAGAAGAGGGCTTTTCTTTGGGGAGAAACATGGAAGTTTTTCCACAATTCCCTATCTGCTCCATATTAACGTACACTTGATATAAGTAAAACCGTTTGCATGATTTGATGGGGAAAAATGATTTTTCCAAATATATAAAGGCCGTTTTCCATTCAGTTATCCAATAATATGCTATATTCATTTGTAATTCCCAGTCACAGTAAATACGCAGTTGAGAAAGACTTGCCAATGCAGAGAAAGAGCACTGAAGTGCTAAAAGAAATCTGAACCAGGTAATAGCCAGTAGAAATGAAGCTTAACTGTGCCTTACTTTACATAATTAAGAGTTTGGGGCTTTTAAGATCTATTTTTCCATCTTACTTATTTTCTAAGGATTTGTATTTGCTCCTGGATTTTATTCTCCTATAGGTCAGTGAAAGATGTGGTGAACTTTGAAAGTTCATTGGAAGTGTGAGGGTTGCTGTACTTTTTTCAGATGTAAATCTCAATGGGAAAATGTTGCTTCCACTGTATAATAGTGATATTTCCCACAAATGGAAGTTTTGTTACTGACCTTAAGGGGCTTTGATTTTATTCATTAGCTTATTATTCTTCACACGTTCATGTTTCATTTCATTTACAGGGTTGAGTTAGGAGCTGAATTTTGCCTTGAAATTAAAAAAATATATATATTTTGAGAGCTCTAGGGGGCACTTCGTTTATTTGTTTTTATTATGTGTATCCTTATATATTCATAGATGTTTTATAGTAATTTTGATAATTTCTGCAATAAAACATAAAACTGCACATTTCAAATGATACAAGACAGTAACGCATTTAAGAGTAATGAATAAACAGTCCGTGTTCATCTAGTAAAGGGAAGAATAGATGATGTAATACTGCTGTGTATGTAAAAAATATCTTAAAACTTTTAAGCGGTATTTGCACTATTTTGATTTCAGTGGAAGGTCAAATGAGTTTCAAAAGAAAAAGTCCATAGGATTTACCAAAATGTTGATCTTAATAATGAAGTGCATTTGCGTAGTTTGTAATACCCATTCTTTATCCCACTGAATATTATATATTTAAAAGTATAAAATACAAATGCATAAATACGGTGCACAATCAAAATGGTAGGAAAGACTGCTATTCTGGGTAAACTAAGAAAATATTTACATTCGCCAATTGCCAACCATCACCCTTTTACAAAAAAAGATGAAAACATAGCTGAGTCATTGTACTTAAGTTGCTAATTTAACATTTTCAATTAAAATAAAAATGTGTAACGGTGCATGTAAGAACTTTTAAAGTTTTTACCAAGAATATCAATCACATAATGGTTAATGAGATTATAGATAAAATGTTAGTTCATAGTGCTCGTTATATAATATGATCTCAGATATCCTCTGATATGAAAAAAAAACCCAACTACAAGCCAATCTTGAACTTCAGCTGAATAAAAATACAGCTTTGCTCCTTATCACTTCAGTAAAAGCTTTTTAAGAGAATCTAACTTTTTTTCCCTTCACATAGCAGAGGGAGCTTAGGATATACTTGGAGACTGATTCATTTTTCATGGCAAAAGCTAAAGTTGAAATAAATATTTTGAAAAATAAAGGACTAACCACCATTCTTGGGTTATGTATGAGTTATTTCAGGGTACATCTGTTTACTTGTAGTTCCGGTTTTGCTGTGTAGTTGAGTCTTGTCTCTTCTAAATCATGTTCACTCTTACTTACTAGCTGTGATGAAAGCCATAAAAGTTCAGTATACTTCCACATGAGAACTTGCTGGCAAAATAATAGCGGTCTTTGGCCGAAGTCTGAGTCCCAGCTGCTAAGTCATATTTAAACTCATCAGAGGAAAAAATCGGAGGTCAGTCATCAAAATACGAAGAACCCATATGCTAGCTTTTTAGTTACTCGTCTTTTAATCTTTTGAAGTAGGCACACATTTTTGGAAGGATTCGTTTCGTAGGATCTGCTCTTAAAACTTATTCAGCAATAGAAAGATGTAGAAAGACACTTAGCACATTTTGGTTTAGGGCTGTAATTAATACTTAACTTGCAAAGAAAATCATGGAGATAAAATACCAACCAGTGTAACATTTTCACGTCATTCGGTCCCCATATGTATGTTAGGCATACAGATACTGATGTTTTTCTGGCTAATGTTTCTAATTTGCTTTTCAAAATGTAATTTAAGTACTCCTGGAGTATTTTCATTTTTCATGCTGTTTCCTCTGTCTGATCCCATGGGATAGGATGTAGAACCGCTAGTAAAGTTTGTTTGTTTTTGTAGGCTTGGGGGGGTAGGTGGGGGTTAGTTGCATTTCCTTAGGCATTGTTAACTATGTGTTTAAATGTTGAAACTGGGCCAAGAAATTCCACCTCATAATTACATTTGTGGTTTAGTGGCAGATCATAATACCACTGCCTTTAATAGCAGATATGGGAGAATGCACAAAAAAAATTCCTAGTAAGTCTTTAGTAAAGCACAGACCTCAGGGATGAAGACCTGGTTTTGAATATGAAAATCACATTCCTAAATTTATTTTCAGTGCTTAAGGGAGATAATAGAACAAATGGTTGATTAATAAAGTAATTCTATGAAAGATTGTTTGAAATAACTTAATTCTGAATTACGAAGTAATATATTAGATTAATAATAACAAGAAGGAGGACTTGTTACAGTAGGTCAAGTTGTTGACTTTCAGATTAGTTCTTTTCTATTAGACAAAAAAGTAGCATCATTACAAATACTGGAATATCTGTGTTCAGAGCGATGCTCTTGAAGCCCTGATACTAATACTATACATTGAAACAAGGATTATTTTTTCCTTATTTCTTTGTATTTAATTTCTGGACATTGTAATCCATTACATTCTGCGTCTCTAGCATAGCAGCCATAGGGAACACAAAACGGCAAGCCACCAGAAGGAGGAGTGTTCCTGTATTTACTGTGTAAGCAGCTGCCATGCTGCATTCAGTAGGAGCCCCCTGACTCTGAAATGAAGGGCTGGAGTTTGGGTCTGGCAGCAGCCATCAGGGAAGTGTTGTACTGGAGGAGGAGCTCCCAAAGATGTTGTGATCTGACTCACATGAGAGTCAGAATTTTTCCCTGGCTTTTTCTGGGGCCAGCAAAGCTAATACGTACATAATAAAATACAGAGAACCGTACAAAAGCAAGAACTTAAATAATCCCCTAGTATATATTGGTTGCACAAATCGACTTGTCATGGATGGAGCTGCTCCTTGGCACCAGGAAGAGGGAATTAGTAGTAACTCCATTCCTAGTTCTACAAACCAAAACCAAAGGTGCCCTACCTACAAACGAGAACGGTCTTTTTGTCCCAGCATGTTCCTGTGCCAAAAGCCCAAGATGCAGCAGGAACACAATGTTCATGGAAAGAGCGGAAGATTAGTTACGTTCGCACATTTATTTTACTGGGCCTGTCTGATGAGTTCATCTTGAGTAGAACAGTTCCCTCTTCTGTACCGGGCATTAGAAAGTACGAATTAGATACTTTTTAAGTATGGATTAGAAAATAAATTTTGATGGGCCTATGCTAGCGTTATTTCTATTAACATGTGATTAAACAAATCATTCTTCACATAAGTCTCTGTCAGAATTACTAAAAAAAGAAGGAACTTAATGCTATCCCAAGTTGGTTAACGTTTTTAGGATTATGTTGTTCTGTATGCGCCCACCTCAGGCAAGTGAATGTCTTTACCTTTGTGTTGGTTCAGCACCAGTTGTCATCACCGTTGTATCCAAGGGTGAATTCATAGGATCTATATTTTCAAGGCAGCCAGACACCTGCAGATGACAACAATCTCCTGGACAAATTTTTTTGAAGTATATAAGCAGAGTAGATGGGCTCATTAGTGGTTAGGCATCTAGCCCACTTAGACTTTTTTATTCCCTATGTATCAATTTTGAGGTATTGAAAAAATTTGAAAATCCAGCCCTAGAGGCCCTGTAGAAGCACATTAAACTTTCTAACCAATATTTGTTGCATACTTCACTTTCCATAAGGAGCAGCATCAGTCTTTGTACCTCCCAAACTATTCGGCCTTGTTCTGGGAGATGGGCTAGATTAATCTCTCTCTGTCTGAAATGGACGTTTTAATATCAGCATGAATTTAGCTGGGAAAGCACAAGTCGCTGTTGAATTTGAGGCACAGTTTACCCCAGTCTGGGCTTAATTCAGCATGTAATTAAACACATTTATAACTTTAAGCATATGAATAGTTCTAATTAAATTAATGGGTGTCAGTGCAGTTGCGTGATTTTGCCTGCCTGAAACAGACTATAGGATTAGGACCTTAATTTAAAGATTGTGCTTCACAGAATGCCAGAATTCATCCCTGTTCTTACTAGAAACAGTAACATCTTAGAATCAATAAATATTCCTGCTACAGAAAAAGATAAATGCCAGTTTGTTGTAGCTTTTCTGAAGACTTTTATCTATTTATTTATACAAAGGGTTAGGAAAACAGCACTGCTGAGTAATAACGAATGTATTTTTGTGGTTTCAAGTCTGCCACATCAATGTTCTCCAAATGAATTTGGTTTGCAGTAGACGCTGCATATTGTAAACTTCTTCTGAGGCAATATTTAAATGCACTTCCCGGGCAGCATAGAAATATAAATAAACATGCGGTGTTAACTTTTAATATTATTAATCTGAGTGAACTTTAAAAGTAGCTTTAAAAAACCGTAGAGTTACTTTTGTTGGATTTCAAAGGAGGTGTTCTGTGCAGATAGCAATGTTTCATCAATCACACAACGAAGATAGAAGGAGAAACAGCATTTGCGAAAAGCCTTGTAGAGTTCTGTACCAATGTGCTAACCCGTTCGATTTTTATTGTTAACATCTGTACTGAGTGATTGGAAGACTTACTACATTAGGGGCCCTTGAGACAAGTATTATTTACATTTGTGTAAATGAATTTGATAGTACATTTTAAAATGTAGGGAATTGGGCAGTTAAGCTATTCATAAAAGTAAAATAATATTAAATATGAGAAGATTATATTAGTGCTCATTATTATTATTATTGAGATAATATTCCAGATAAACATCACCAGGTTGTTTAGCTAGAGCTTCTGTATTTATTAAATGATAATCATATTTGTAAAGAGCAAGGAAGAGTACATTATAAATTAATTAGGTGATCATGACCGCCCTCCATTTCATCCAGCTGCGTAAATTTGCTATTGACATCTATAAAGGCTGTATCTTTGCTGCTGATACAGTTTCCCCAGTGTATCAGGGAGCTTGTGGCGAACTGTTTCAATGGAATTTCCCTACACATGGTGGCAGTGTGCAAGATCTCACCACACAGTAACAATACTTGCTCTATTTGCTTTTTGTTTGATAAGCCACAGTATAAAGAAGCTGCTTTTTTTTGTTGTTGTTGTTTTGGGGGTTGGTATTTTTGTGTTCATGCTAGCTGATGAATAAGGTGACTGTTGTCTGTGTGTATTTGTAGCATGCAAATATAACTCTACTGTCACACTTAATAGAGGTTGTTTATATGTCATCGTGATGCTTCTTGTTAGCAGTGTTACCTGACCAAGTAAGTTAGGCTTAAAGTGATTAAATTCATAAACATTTCAAGTGTATGTGTGTGTTTTAAGGACAAGTGTATGCAATCCTTGAGTCTCTCTAGAAATTACACAGTACTGAAAATCACACACGCTGGGTAGAATGTAAAATTTCAACACTATTGTTTTGCAGATATGGCATTGGGTTCACAACATTTGCAGTTCATTAAAGAAGTGCTTAACTGAATAAAATTAATTGTAAAAGCTGTCAAAACTGTTCTTTCCACTGAGACCAAATATTTTCCTGGCTTTCTCCACCACTTCTGACTGTCTCAAAGACCTACCTTACTGACATTTTTAAATAACAAAAGTATCCAGCTAGTGAAGAAAATGCTACTTACGCTTTATATAGAAAAGGGTATCTCTTTCAGAAGGTTACATTTACCAAAATTCTTAAGACCTTGAGATTTGTTTATATTGCTGGCCAGGGTGAGAGGGGACCCCAGGAGGGGGAACCCCAGGAGGGTGCTGTGCAGCTGTCACCAGCCGTGTGTCTGGGAATGCGCCCATCAGGCACCGCTAAGGTGGGGGGACCTGCACGCCCCCCATCAGTCTCCCTGCCTCCCAGTAAAGCTGCGGCTGGCCAGAAATAATTGCCTATAACACAACAGCAAGTGATCCAAAAACTAGGTGGATTTCATAAACAGTTCTAACAGTTACAGTGGTGTTTCTACATTTTTTTCCCTGTGTTACTAAAAGACTAGCAACTGATACATATTTAAAAAATAAGCTCTTTAAAGAGAAAATGACCACGGCAAGATTAAAACACTGAAGACTTGTACTGTGATACAAGCTCAGCCTTCTGATTTCAGTTGACTCCTCCCTTTGACAGATGTATTCTAACAGCAGCTATCCAGCCAAGAAATGTTGTGGGTTTTGCAGTAGGACTGGTTTATTTTATTTTACTTTATTTTTTAGTAGAGAAATTAATGTATTCGTGCGTATTTTTATATAAGGATGAGCACGCGTGTGCCTTTTCTCAGAAGTCTTCATTGTGGCATTGTGAGAGGGCTGTCTGCATCACATTGGAATACAGAAATAAAATGTCTTAACAGTGGAGTTTGGTCTCAGAATATCTGCAGAGTAATAGTGTTTGCTGTCTACGCTGTATTTCCTGTGGTCTTCTGTTGTTAAATTATGATCTCTGTCACATCATTTAGAAGTACCAATTGCTTTCATATGGTAATACAGAAAAGAATCATAGTTAAATAAAATGCTTCTTTGGCGCTTACTTTTGGAAACACATGATTGTGTAATTCCTCAAGAAGTTTGAGATGTTCTTAGGTATTTTAGTTTTTCTCCTTTTCCACACTGTCGAACATCTCGGTAACTTACTGCTCTCACACCCTCTTTTTCGAGCCAATAAAGCTGTAGATCCTTCCTCCTTCCACACACCCTTGTGTTTCAGGCTACTGAATAATTGACTGTTGTGCAAATGTTTTTCCTTCCCATACTTTTAAGAGTCTTTCAGGCAGAAGCTACGACAGAAGAGCCCCAATTTCTAGAGGCACACAGGGAGCCTGGCCTTTTCTCCCTTACCCCCAGCAGATCTGAGAACTGGGCTCACAGTAAGGTTGAGAAGGAGCTCGGTAATCTGAACTTTTCTTTCCTTGCTTTCTTAAAAATACATTTTTTAACCTCTCAACTTCTCTTAGATCTGTGCTAACCAGCTGTATAGCTGTGGTAGTTATCTTCTTGAAGATTGAGCATCCTGAAAGTAGGGCGTACCTTGCTGCTGGACAGAACCCTTTGTGTTTGTGAAGGAGCAGTGTAAATCCTACTCTGAGTTCGGTATTGAGAATTCCTGAAATAGCTAGTACCAACTTTGAAAATTAGTTTATGTCCTAGAATTTTTAGCTGTAGGAGTCATCAGCCTACTGGTCTTGCCTACTGGTATCTTTTAAATCATTAGCCCCAAGATCCAACATCTTTGTCATACTGTAGAAAATTATTCTGTAAGCATTTGATTACTCTCTTCAGAGAGGTTGCATGCTTTTTCTATGGTTGAGCAGATACAAATAACGTAACAGATACTTAGTTGCCTAAAAGCTTACAGAAGGTTTAATAAACTACCAAAAATTCAACAGCGAAATGAATAGCTGGAAACATTACACTTTGGTGCACCTGCTTTATTTGAGCATAAAGTTACTGTTTCAAGAGTTTATGTCTGTAATTTAAATTTCAATATGTAAAACTGTTTTCTATTAAAAGCGGTACATTTTCCCAAAATGGGCATGTTACACCAGAACTTCAACTAAGCCGTAATTCACAGCTGTCCTCAAAAACTGTGTCATAAGAAGTCGCAAAAAAGTGTCCTACAAAAGTTTCATTTGGCAAGCAGAAATAGCTTGGCTACATTAAAATTTGTTTCTAAGTTGTTACTAAAATGTATGTGTATGCCTGTGTGTTTGTAGCATATGCTGTAGTTCAACTGTATTTTTAATAGCCATGTAACTTTTTCTCTGTACTTTGCCAGATGAATTCTTTTCAGTTTGAAAACTGTTATGCTTGCATTCATCCCAAGAAAGGAATTATTTTGGGAAGGTTGAGAAAAATGTGTTTAAGCATTCTGTGAAAAAAGTAATCATTTTGAGTTCTTAATGGTTGTAATTGAAAGCTTCAAGGAAAAAAAGAACAAAGTCTCCATCCCTCCTGGGATGGCTGGACATGAGATGAAGCACAGCTATGCGTGCAGCAGAGCTTCATTACAGCTAAGGGAAGGTCTCTGGACGCTGTTGTAGGATAGTCCCTCACCACAGCAATCTTGATTTCCAGTCCTCAGAACAGGCCAGCATTGGGAATAGCATTTTGCTTAGCATGGACTTCTTAAAATGAACTTATCCTACCTTCTTTTGGGCCGAGAGTTGTGAGGAGAGGCTCCCTCCCCACAAGGATTTCTTGGTTTGTGTGCTGCCGTACAAGGGGGAAAAACCTTCAAGAATCCAAGGAAAATCTGGTAGTTCAGTGGTCATGAATAATTAAATCTGTAGCTTTCTGAACCACCTTTGGGTTTCTTAATTTTTTTTTTGTTTTCAATATTTTTTTTACATATTTTAAGGGCTCTCTTTTAAGACTGTCTGCAGTCAGGAAAAGTGATGTTAATTTCTATGGGATTTGTGCACCTTGCCCCTGAAGGTTCCTCTGAAAGCTGATGTCCTTCACAGCACCCCCGGGCACTGCTGCACCCCATTGGTGCCATGAGTACCAGACAGCGTAGGAATAGGCAGCATGGTTTGGCCGTGGTGTTAATTAGGCTTAAGCAGAAAAGCCCGTGATAAATACATGGTTGGAAGGACTTCTTGTGACATCTGATGGCTTTAGGTCAGGTCTGTTGTCAGTCTATTTGATGCTTTCAGTGTACTTCGAAGAGGGTGGGGGGGTGAAGAAGTGTGGCTAACTGAAAATAGACTGCATAGGGGAGACACTATATTGCAGGAGTGATTGCTTTTAAATACAGAATATCTGTATCTCTTGAGAGAAATTAGGAAAAAGACCATAAAGTTTCTGTTGGCCAGCAGAAGAGAACCATCTGCTGGAGTTATGAACAGTTGGCTGCATTTAACAGCCAGTGGTTGATGGTCTCTGCTGTAACCAGGAGGAATTAGTTTATTCAATGCAGGTGATTGAAAGTGAAGAATAACATGCCAGAGTTAAGGAACGGAAAAAAGAAAAGTGGAAAAAAGCTGTTTAAAAACAAAGTTATGGTTCCACAAGGACAGTATTTTTCTGTTTCATTTTTTTAATCATGAATTTCTCAAATCGTTAAAAGGCACTTGTACATGCTATGTCATGATGCTGGTGAATCATTAGCTTCATCTGCAGAGAGAAATATGACATTTTGGCACTTCCTTTTCTTTTTCCTTTCTTTCTTTGTGGTTTTCCATTTCTTTTCTGCAAACAGTTAGGATGAACTAAAGCATTCTCTGTTTTCCATTAGGTCTCATTTGCTACAGCTTTCTGCCTTTAAATTACTTCTGAACCACAGAATCTGGCAGGGCTCATTGGAAGGCATTTGAGGACAACTACTTGATCTGGAGTACAGCCATGTACGGTACTTGAAGGCATAGAACAAAGCAGTATAAATTGAGATTATTTTACTAAATGTTTATGGCTCTTCCAGGACAGCCAGTAGAATTACAGAAAAAAAATCTTAATTAGGACATAGTATGTAAATACTCACTTTTTATTGCATCAAGGAATGCTTTTACCTTCTCTGTCTTAAAACAAAGGCCTGTTTAATGGCTTTTCCTTAGTAGTGTCCCTAATCTAACATTTCTCATCTAATTGTTGGAGATCAAGTACACATAAAGAATTGCTAACATCGGGGATATTGAATAAATCATTTAAGGAGGACTGGCTAGGTTAGTAGATTAATCATGCTTCCACAACTTTGCAGCCCAGTTTAAACTCCACACTGGAGAAAAGTAAATGCAAATTTTAATAATACCTAACTGGAGCCAGTTTAAACGTTTTTGACCAGTTCTATCCTTACATGCACCCACGCAGCCTCACTAGATCCTGTGAACTGTTACGCACCGCAGGTACCTGGATGCAAAAGCAAAGTGGATACCTCCAGTCCACTTAAATGCATCTGGAAAGGAAGAAACTTAGTAAAAGTAATGGTGACTTAAGTGGTCTAGCAATAAAATAATTAGCATCAGAATAGAGAATATTTTACAATGTATTATAAAGGATTGTTATCCTTGGAGAAGGTGAGGCAGTGGGAAGGGAGAAGTGATGCTCTCAAAGTTGCAGGGAAGGCTGGAGTTGAGGAGGCGTGACTTGTGTTCCCAGCGCCTGCCTGTTCCTCTAGCCCATGTCATCCTTCCTCGGCACTGGACCAGTCAGTCACTCCTGGAGGCACTGTGTTCGATGTCATTCTGAATGTGTGGCTGAGAGAGGGAGAAAGAGCGCAGTAAATAGTACAGCATCATGAAAAATAACATTGCTGCTAACTTGTTTAGCTATTATGCAATAGAGGAATTCAAGCCGTGTAAACTGTTTTGCAAGGTGTTAGGTCATATTTTTTTCCTCTTGCCCATTACAGTTTATGTTGTTCTGCAACAAGATCTGTGTATATTCAGGAACTTTAAATATATAGAAGCATGTTTTCAAAACTTGGCCAGTTACTTGAATGCAAATAGGAGTGATCAAGGTGTTTTGTACAGTTTTCCACCGGCAAAAGAGAATGCCCATGCTAATTATGTAGATCAGGTTATTCCTAGGCGGGTTCTAATTTGCTTGCATGTTACAGGTTAAAAATCATGAATACAAATGGAGATTGGCTTGAACTCTTGGGAAACTTTGATAAATAGACAGTGCTGGGTTTCCTGTGTGTGTTATTTCTCATAATAAAAGGAACAAATACAAAGGTAAGGGCATTCTAGGTGGATGAAACGTCTTTGGGTTTAGTATTAAGATGTATCTGTTGCTGGAAACAGTATGTTTGTATTTAAAACACACTACTTAGGTCTTAACTAGCAATGCGGTTATTTAGTGTTTCAGATTCATGATACTCATTCTGTAATTTTGTGGCTTCCTTGCCATTGGTAATAATGCAGTAATGAAAATGATATGCAGTGCTGGAAAGGTTAATGATACCAGTTTGATTAAAATACAATGATTACACCTTAGAGATGGATGCTGGTCGCTTATTTTCTGTGCTTTGTCAAGTTTACAGTCCTCCAGCTGAGGAAGTGCTGGCTTGTGAAGTGTGCCATTAGTACCTGAATGTCCCACCCTTCTAGTCTCGGTGTGTCTTGTAAGCTGATAGTTTTGTATTATTTGTCCCAAATTGTATCAAATGGCTTTTGAAGGATCTGAATGCTTTCTCTCATCGTGACTTAGTACAGACAAAACAGTACGCAGGACATGAAGAAGCACCCAACAGACTCCCAGGATCATGTCCCAGATTGTAAGAGTGTGTATTTGGAAGAACATGGTCTGTGAAGTCATGAAGACACTTTCCATATATCCCTGTAGCAATGTTTTCATTTGAGGAAGGCCATTAATGAATGTTTTTCTTTTGTTTTCTTTACATTGTGAGTTCCTGCCAAAGGCAAATGCTGCCCTGATGGAAAATGCTAATGAAAAAAGTATAAAGACATATTGCTGATTTTAATTCACAGCCATGCTTTTCTACTTTAATATTGGCATGCCACGTAATTCTGTTTCTCTTATACATCTTGTTAATGAATAGAATATTCCATGGAGAAGCAGGCTAGTATCTATCTAGTAGCTACTTAGGCAAAAAATTACCGTTGTCAGTATTATCTGAGATACAGCGAGGGGTCACAGGGAAGGAAATCTGTTTTTACTTTACTAAAATCTAGAATGCTGTTATTCTTACTCTCCAAGAACAGGTTGAAATCTTGTCTTACTTCATTGGGCCAAATGTGGAATTTATTTAGATCTCAGTCAGATACAGTAGTAACACATTCACATTCAGCAGTATGAAATTTCCCAGACTACTTTAAGTGATGCCAATTAAGCTCACAGCTACATGAGTCACCTAGAATAAAAAGAGAGGAAAGTGACCAAAAAAGCACATAGCCATCTTTGCATGCTGAAGATTTAGGAGGTATGTCTGAAGAGAAGAAATTTTAATTTTATACTCTAAAGTGCCACTTAAATATATGGTGATGAAAAGCTGTTTGATTTTAAAAGGTAAATACGAAATCCAGCTATATTCTGCCAGTATTAGAGAGAGGACACTTAACGTGCATCAGACTTGGTTTTATGAAACGGAAAGCAAAACAGCTAAAATGCAAAGTTTTCCAGAGTTGTTCCTTCTTTTATATGTGTTGTCCAACAAGCTATGTAAAAAGAATTCATAATAAGCATAAAAGTTGCCAGGGAAGGTTCACCTCTTAGTACAAGCACTCTGGAAGAGGTTGTAAACATTACATTCTAAGCGAGTTTAGCATAAAGAAGAAAGGTTTAACAAAAATACCTCTTCTTTCTGCCCTGGTTCAAAATTCATCGTCTGTGCCACTGGGACTGACTATGAGCTTTTCTTCGTTCTGCTTTGTATCTGCCCCCTTCTGCTCAGTGTGGCATCTCAGTACTTTACAGAAAGTAATTCTGCTTGGTGGAAGAAAAAAAGTGTGAAGGTGATTTCTACAAATCCTTTATGTTTTCTGTAAAAGCAGAGAGCTGTTTAAGTAGCAAGGGGAAACTTGGCAATGTTCAGTATGTTTCTGATTTCAGCTCAGCTGCAGAAGAGTGAGAGGGAGACGGGAGCAATACAGTGGCATTATTAAAGATACTACTGTCCTATCTTGGTAGTGTGATACAGTGTCAGTGTATGACTCAGTGTTAAGGGAATATGGTTGACATTACCGTGTTTGGTGTCGTATACCTCTTTGCAAGATGTAGGTACGCATTTGTGTATACGGGCAAGATGTGGACGTACGTAGAATGTAACTGTAAAGCTACAGAGAGATGTGCGACGGCTACCTTGCAGGCAAAAAGGGAACGAAATACATTATGAATGGAAAAAAGAAAACAAATGAAGTGCAAAAGCAGAAAAGGCCCAAGTATTTTTGTTTTCTGTGATCTCAGTGAGGGCCGGACAAAAATCACTGTCATGGAGGTAGAAAAGGTCTGTGGGATTTAGTGGTGACTGTAAATGAATACGTATGTACACACATAAAGGTGAGAACTGAGAAGAGGAGTCGGGCTGGAGAGGGGGAATTCCAGACAGATGAGGCAGCACACGCTGAAGGGCAACCCCAGCTGCGTGGTCATGAGGATGGGACAGGGAGGAATGCATGAGTGGGCAGTAATGGGATGATGGACACAAGAGTGGAGAGGCAGGGTGGAGGGGGCCAAGAAGAGGTTTGGAAAAAAAACAGGATGCTAAATATAAATAGGATTCAGGCATTAACTGTGTCACAGTGACATAATTATGGCCGTTATATTGTTGTAGTCTGGAAGGACACAACCTCAGTCCTTGAGGTTGTAGGTTACAGGGACTGAGGGACAAAGTTAAAAGAAATACATAGGACGAATGGAGGCAGGAAATTACAAAACCATGAGTGGTGATGTAGATGGAGCAGGTTGCTAATGAATTAAGTAAATAAATCCAGCTCTATTTATTTATTTAGTTTTAAATTTAGAGTAATTTGGAAAAATTCCAAAATAAATTTTCAAGCTTTTTTAAAAGATAAAACTGAAGACATCGTTTTTTGTTGGTGGGTGGGTTTTTAGGTATTCATATTCACTAATGTGTTTTCAACGTATCTGCTAGCTTAAATGCGTTATCTCAAAGTCCATTAACTCATTTTAAAAAGCTGTCATTCAGATTCTGTGATGTGAATGTGTTTTAAATCCCTAGATGGGTTTATTAGGACAAATTGCATTTCAAATCTTGGACAATCATTGTCTTGTATTTATTGGCTGGAGAAAAAAAAATTGTGTTGAAATAGCAGATTACTGCTGGTTGAAAAACGTACCAATCTAATTTTCTGCTGGTAAAAACGTACTCATAATTGAATTTAAATCTAGTTTAGGTTCTTACCAGGTTACTGACTTTTTGATCCACACAGAAAATTGTGCGAGTAACGAAATCGCTTCTAATATTTTGTAATTATAGCCTGCATTCTCCTTCAAATCACTTTTTTTTCCTGGACCAAATTCACAGGTGTCTTACACTTCTCTGCTTGCTCTTGGCAGCTGGCATGATTTTTTAAAAAACTTTTTCTTTTAACTGCTGGTGGTGCAGACAATTTTCTAAATCCTCAGCAGCTGCAAGGCTGCTTTGTACCGGAGTGAAGTGCCCTCTCGAGGGGTGGGCTGGCTCTGCTGGATGACCGCTCCAGCTGGGAGACAGGAGGTTGCAAGGGGGTGAGAGAGATCAGTTACAGCAGCTATGGGATGCAGACCGCTGTTGAGGAGGAAGGGAGATCTCCTGCAGCCTGCTCCCCACTGTGGGATCAGGAGTGGTGTTGGTGGTGTTCCCAAGCTGCGGAGGTCAGGCTAGTAATCTGCTCTTTGTGGGAAGACTTGGAAATTGTTTTTGGTGGTGTACTGGGTCTCTCTGGGCTGGGGCAGGTGTCCACACAGCACTCATTTGATGAAGCATCGAATATGCCATGGTGTGGGGCTAGCCTTGTTCAGGCAACCGCCTGCTAAAACCAATGCCCTAGATTTTGGGGGCTTGGGAATTACTACTTTTCTTTGAACTGAGGCTGCAGACATGCTTGCATCTCTTGTGGGTGGTCAGTGTGTGCTACCTGTGAGCTTCCAACTTCCGATGGTCTGTTCCCACTGCCTCTCCCCTCAGTCTGGCAAGTAATGCAGAAAGTCAGGAGGATGGTGGGGTTTTTCATCGGCTGGCAGCGCATTTGGTAACTGCAGTGCCATGTCTTTGTACGGGAGAGCAGCTCCTGAGCTGGGGGAGCAGCCTGGGAGCGGTGCTTTCCCTGAGGCGGCTGGGCTGCCGCGATGGTTCCCCTCCCTCTAAGGCAGCAGATCCCATGCGGGCAGGATCAGAATGAAACTTCAGTGCTATATTGCCAGGTTTTTTGAGCAATTAAAAATGAGTGTATTGATATATTGATCGACTCGGCAAATGCTGCCGGGAAGCTAAACAAAAGGTGATAAGAAATTACACCTGGGACTGCAGCACTGGATCATGGTATGAGGATTGCTCTTGGTCTTGCTGTGCAGCCATGCTGCGCTGTGTTGTAATTCTGTACTCTCTCTTATATGAACATCATATTTTGGTTGGGAGCTTAAGATAAAGAATGTGTGGGATTTTTTTTATAAGCTCCTAGATAGAAAAACAAAATCGAATGCGACATAATATAGCACTGGGTTCACTGGGGGCCTCAGGCTCTACTGTATTACAAATAGTAGTTGAAAGTCAGTGTATTCTGGTAGCCTGACAAAAAAACTTGATTATTCTGTACCAGCCTTTCCACTGATAGAATTTTTAACTGGTAGTTTTGGTTTAGAGGTTTTCTGTTAACCTGCTGAAAACTTAAACTGATAAGAGATAAGCACACTCTATTATTTGCACCGGGCCTGCTCTTCATGTGGCAAAGATACTTTCATCTGTCCATTAAAAGCTTTCCCAAATCACTTCAGGTTTTTTGGACTCTGATTAAATAACCAGCAGAACTACGGAAGTTACATCTTGTCTTTGTTGGGGGAGGTTATAATTTTTTACCTCGTTATTTATCCCGTTCTGTTTTAATCCTACCTCTACTTCGCCTCCCAGCTGTGTGAGGGCAGAATCAAAATGGAGGGAAATCGGGTGAGGGGCTGTGTCCTGTGAAAGGGCTACAAGAAGATCATTGTTACTGACCTTACAGAAGAAGTGGATTGTTTTTTGGTGGTGGTTTTTTTAATTGCTATGCTGGGGTCTCTACTGGATGTCCGTGAAAATGCTCTTTCCCCCAGCCCTGGGTATCTGCAACTCAGTGTGGTAGTTCTCCATGTTACTTCCCAGTAGTGGGGTGCCCTCGCCTGCTGCTGTGCTTCTGTGGTGCTGGGCAGCCCTGTGCCCCGTTGCTGGTTTGTTGCCTATTTTTTCTGTGAGTGACTTGGTTAATACCGGGTTACTTACAGCCCTTATAAGCTCATGTGCCATTGTTGCTGTCTGATCTCTCGTTTTATTTCTGCTGCCTTAAGGTATATATTTAAGCAGCAAAAGGGCGGTATGGTTTATAGCACGTGGGTGCATCCCTGTGCTAGCTCAGTTTAGCTGCTGCGGATAACAGAAGTAGCAAATATGTAGGGACACGGGAGTATCAGGCTGGCACCTAGGATGCAGGTGCCCCAGGATGTTGGGGTACATGTCCTGGCTGCCAGCCCTGGCCGCTGCGTCCTCGGCACTGCTGGCGATCCTGCTCTCACTTCGCTGCGTAAACATGCTGCAAGTGTTAGTCTGGCACTCCTTTCAAACCAGGATAAACGTACTCTACCACTCCTCCTCCTCATGTAGATGTGACCATTCTCCTTGCTTATCTCTGTGGTTCTGCCTCTGTTTTCTTTTCGCTCCTTTGCACCTGTGTACAGCCACCAACAAGCTGCTGCCCTCCTTCCCCACACCTGTGAGGATACTCTTTTTCCATTTGATTAAATACACCCATTGGTGCCAAAATAGTGATATCGGCTCACTGGGCCTCACTTTTTCTTTCTGAATTTCTTTGCTTAGGCTACTTCGTGTGCTCGTGGCATTCAGCTCGATTATTGTGCGTGCCTTGCTGCTAAGAGCCTGTGCCATGGCTGAATCTACTGCAGGGCTCTGGTGCTAGAGCAAAAAGAGTCTGGGCCTGGTTTCATTTAGAGTAGGTCGCTGCAAACTGAGCTGCCTGGGGAGTGCAGGCAGCCTCAGGGCAATACCTCTAGTGACTGCAAATTCTTTTTCAAGACACAGTTTTTACTGAGGTCGATATTATGTTGCTGGTTTGCAAAACAACCTTTACTTCTTTTTCCTTCTTTCAGGAAGCATCACTTTCAGTGATGCCAGTATGGAGATGCTATCTGATTGCATCTTGTGTTTTTTGATTCACGTCCTCTTTGCATGCATCCTCATGCAAAGAAGACGTGAATCAAAAACCACATGGAAATGCATCTCAATACATTGCTCCCATTGCTCCGTCTGCTTGTATCATCTCTGTTTAGCATATCTTCTACAGTGTCACTTCTTCTATCACCGAGGCAGCTGTGACTTGTATCTGTTAATTATTTTTCTGTACCCTAACATGTTGAAAGAAGGGAGACTGAAAACCCAGAAAAAGCTGCTAAAGTGAAGATGAATGAGAACGTCTACTCTGTATGTCCAGAACTTAAAATGGAAGCAAATAGAAATAAGCTCTTTGGGATGTTATCTGCCTCTCTTTGTATTTCTAACTCAGTGCTGAGGCACCTGATGACATACTTTGAAAAATGAGAATATGTAAGTGTCTGTAAATCACTGTGGCTTGACATATGAGACTACTCATGTCTTTCAGTTTGTAAATATGATTTATATTATGTTGCAAAGGATCTGAAAAGTCCTCCCTAAGCCAAAAATGAGCAAACCGTTGGTATCTGCAGTTTTTTGGCTCATCGCTGCACTTAATAATAGTCAGAGTTTGGAATATTATGTCTTAATGGTTCCACGTGTATGAAATGCCAATAAATTTGCTCTACTGCTAGTGTAAAAGACCTCAACGTTGGGAAGTTAATTAATGGGCTTTTTTTGTTGTCTGAAGAATGGTACTGTTTCTCATGGTTGTAAATTCATGATCTGTTTGTTTCCCTACAACTTGTGATCTATCCAATAAATTGCGACTGGCTCATAACAGGCAGCAGAGTGAGTCAGCCCATCAGAGTGCTCTCTGCGAGTCCATCTTGCAACGGCTGACGTGCCGGCGCGGTTACTGCCGAGTCTTGCTGTAGACGGTCTTGAGCTGGAATCATGAAGTAACATTTGCCTCTTGACACAGTTTATTATTATGGGCTTAAATGTGTGTGACACCTATTTGGAGTTTAAAATCACTGCACTTACTTCTAAAGGCAAGTTGGCTAGAGCTGCTGTTATGGCACATGATGTGCCTTATGTCTGGGTGAGTGTTTAGTCCTGTCCTCCTGGCTGGAGGTCAGTTCTTAAAATGGCAAAAGTTTTTTCTCTCGCTGCAGTATTTTTAGAATTGGTAGTGGAAAAATCATGTGTAACTGCACAGGAGTACTTTGGGGACTATTGGCATATATAACTTGTAGTATCTTATTGCTTCAGCCTCTATTTCCAGAAGTGCGTTCCTCGTTCAGGCAGCTTCTCTGGGACAAGTGCAGTTTTGGGCCACTTGGCTTGTGCGGCGAGGTGAGGGCACGCCACGTCTGCTGTGGCTCCTTGGTAGTGCTTTTGGGCTTTTCTCTGAGTGATGGAGCATGTGGAAACAACATAGGTCACAGGACCTTATCGCCGCTGCCCAAGAGTGGGGAAAAAACAAAGCAGGTATTACTAGACAGGGTTGAAAAAGTAATTAAGGTGCCTGAAAATGTAATTCTGCATATGATAGGATTTCCAGAAACACCCACCATTTCAGATGCACAAACAAGTTACAGTTTATCAGCTATTTATGGTAATTGTATGTGCATTATTAGCCCCTGGCAAAAGCAGGGTCACTTGAGTTAAAGAGCATGCATGTGCAATTACCGTGTTTGTCAGTTGATTCACAGTAACTTGTTATCACACAGTGTGTTGTTGGGTTTTTTTTTTTGGTCTTTCCCAGCTTTCAGCAGAGGTGGTGGTATTTTAAAATTACAGGTTCTGCATCTGTAGACACCTGTAAGCCTTTGAAAACTTGGCCCAAAGTGAGTGCCACACCAGGTGGCTCCCCCACTGCGGGGACGGGCAGCCTTCTGGGCTGGGAGCTGCAGCTGTGTCTACTGTGCTGGGTACCGCCTCCATCCCACCAAAATTATTTCTAGCAAAAAAGTCTGTAACACTGCAAACAAAGTGAAAACTTTGGCTAAGCCAGATTTGATTACTGCATCTATTTTGGGACTATTGGAAATGGCACTCAGACATCAAAATGCTCTCTTGTGACATTGAGCTGCTGCATTTCCATGGATGGGGTCTGTGTCTGTCGGAGGGGTGGGAGAGCAGGACGTGGCCCACTTCACCGTGGGAAACTGTATGGGATGAAGCCAGCTTTCTTGTGTGTGTGTGTGCTTCTGGATCAAGAGCCTCCTTTATCATTTTCTTTTGGAAAATAGAGGAGCCTTTCATGTTCATGTCTGAAGAAATATCTCTGAACGGTTCAGGTTGTCTAATTTGGAGCTTCTGGGTTGGTTTCTGTTTTGTACGTGGTGTTCTAAACACAACTTCAAAAACACTGGAAAAAGCAGCTGCAGTGAAAGTAAGTTAAACTTTATTTGCAGTACGAAGGCTTTCTTTTTTTTTTCTTTTTTTTTTTTTTTTTTAAATTTGGATTTGGGTCATTGCTTTAAGTGGATGTTACAGTGCCAAAGACAGGGCCTGAGGGCTTTGTGGTTGTTGTTGTTCAGGGGGGCTGGTGTTGGGCTGCGGGGGGATCCAGGGCTGCTGCTGGACCTGGTTCAGTGGGGGGACCTGGGGCTGCTGCAAAGGGGCCAGGGAGTGAGGGGCAGCAGATACCAGTGGCTATCCCTGTGCAAAGCTGTGCAGGTACGCCTCGGTTTGGAGATGCTGAACCCAGCATTTTCTGTGTCTCTCGACTGTCCCGCCGGATCTGTCCTGTAGATGAGAACTCTCAGGGTTCCCTGCATAGCCACCCTGTGCTGCCTCAGTGTTTTGCTGCCCAGAGGGAAACTTTTGCAGCTATCATAGGCAAGTGGTGTTACCCTTTTCGCTTCCTTCTCCAGCTTCCCTGCACCGCAGTCTCCTTGGCGTGGGATGGCTGAAATCTCTGAAAGACCCTGTCTTTCTACGGAGGGTAGTTAATTCTGTTCCTGATTCATTAATTTCAAAAAAAGGACGTGAAAGCTTGAGTAACATGCGAAGTCCTTGTCTGAGTCTCTCTACCATCCTGAGGGGGACTTCAGTGGAATTACGAGCAGGAAATCTGGCATGAGGGACGCAGGTATGTTACTACAGTTGTGTAATAAAAACGCGTTATTGTGCATACAGGGTGTAGAAACGTTGCATAGGGATATTTATATAGTGCTCAGTTTGAGAGTCAGGTGTTGCATTATGCTTTTGGGCTGTGTAGGAGGGATGTCGCTAAGGATGATGAGTCTGAGCATGGCTTCCTCACTGCAGGAGCTGCACTTGGCTCTGCCCCACAGCTGGAAGGGCGGTCAGGTGCTGGTAAGGGTTAGCACCCAATGCCAGCTGTAGTTGGAGAACTTCTGCATTTGGTTGGTATCACCAAGGGAGTTAAAAACCCATAAATTGAAAGTTTTAGTTGAAAGTTCAGCACTGGATTTGTTTTTTTCCTTGACAGGCCATCAGCAGTCTTCATCAAAGCCAAAACAAAGAGGAGGATTAAAAATAAAAATGAAAATATTATGTACTTGCGTTTCTTTCTCTGTTGAAAGTTGGTTTGTTGTGGCATCTCTGAAAGCATTGGTATTTTATGCCAGCTTTGTTTGGTTGGATAGAAAGCTATAAAATAGGATTTGCTAGAGGAATAGATTGGTCTATAATGATAACCGTGCTAAAAGCAGTTTGTATTCAGATCAGTATTTGTTACCTATATAATGAACATGACTAACTTCATAAGTGATCTAAGTGAGCTTCTTGGAGTGTAACAATAAATAAAAATGCTTGGTATCCATGTGGCTACCACTTGGCCTGACAACTCGCCACCAAAACGGTGAACTTGCTCTGCAGCCTCGCAGCCGGGAAGGAGTCCTGGCAAGCAGCCCTCCGTCCCTCTGCATGCCTGGGTGTGCTCGAGTAGTTGGGGCAATGCTTTTCTCAAGGGTTTGCCTTCTGTAGAGGTGAGCGCTATCAGCAAAAGGTTATGGAGAGGGGTGGCTGTGAACTTGCTTTTTTCCTTCCTTGTACTGAAGGGAAACCTGGAAGGTCTGTGCTCCTGAAGGGGCAGCTGGGTGGGGGTTTTTAGTTTGGTTTTTGTTGGGTGGGGTTTTTTTTGTCTGAGAGAGGACAGTTCCTTATTAATCCTGAATTAAAAAGGGGAAGCAAAGGTCTTCTTCACAAACAAATGTTTACTCTACAGCTTATTTCAAATCTGTGCTGGGTCATTTATTAATCGCTGTTAATTTTTGCATCTTTAGAGAATTTTTATTCTTTGGACTTGTTACTCCTGTATTTATTCTCTTTCAGTTATTGATGCCTGTGTTCTTGTTAGATATTTAAATTAGTTTGATTCTGTTTCAGAGCTCTTGGCTTTGCATATCCCCATCCATTTGGCAGTTTCACTTTGCAAATTAATGGAGGGCAGAGATAAAGGGATCTTAAAAGGCCCAGCAGCCCATGGAAGAGCGGAGTTTGTAAGATCCTTTAAAAGGTAGTAGTAAGTGGTCTTCATCAGGTCACCATTAATTTCTTGACTTACTCTCCTTCAAAAATAATTGCCTAGGCAGAATGCGAGGCAAGGAAAAAAGGTCAAATACCAGTACTTTCAGTTTTTCGTGACAGTCATTTGGGAGCTAATCCCCAACCCAAGTGAATCTGTAAAATTGTGTGGCAATACATGGTATAGGCAGTATAAATATTATGAAAATACCTTTAAAGTATTGATGGTTTTATTGTATACATACTGTCTTCATCTACATTATAGAAACAGCTCATCAGAAGGGACCAAGTCAAGAAATGCCATCTGGCAATGTGACCAGCAGGATTATGGTGATACAAAGAAGGATGTGGAGACACCTGGCTTTGGACACTATTGGCTTGTTGGTTTTTTTGTTGTTTTTTAAAGGATATTCCACGTTAGAAGCTGTTACCTACTCAGAAGGAGGGATTCTATTGCTGCAATTGCTTGAATTTAATTGTGTTTCTTGTCTCCCTTCTCAATCTAAAGAAGACATCTGTTCATTTTGTGTTAGTAAAATAATACTTTGGTAGCAGAATGTGTCCTTCCAGCTATGCCCTATTTGTAGGGGCTAGTTTGCAGCCAACCTCTGGCTAAAGGATGTTTACAGAGGACATTGTGAGGCTTGAATACAGTGAATCTGGGTCATACTTGACTGGTAATTCTTTTTTTTTTTTTTTAAAACTGATACAGTTTCTAATAGGGTTTGTATGTCCAGAGTAGCTAGAGCTGTATATTTAAAGAATTTTTTTCTTATCCTGTTTTCATGATGTTTTTGTGAAATACTCTTGCATGGATGTTCTTGTAGATCCATCCACTGTTACTATGCATTTAACTTCGCAAGTAGAATAGCATCTTTTTGATAACTGTGTTCAACAGTATCCCATCATTTGTTTTTTTCCCCTTTCTAGAACTGCAGTGAAGTGGGGTGTTTTGCTGTTGTTGAAACCTATGCCTAAACATTACTTGAACTTTTTTCAGATCAAGATTATAGACATCCAGCAGGCTGACTGCAGAACTCTTTCTCTCTGGTTGCTTTGAAACTTTGAGAAACAGAAAGGGTTTTTTTTATATAAGGTCTGTAGGAGTTGGTAATTTCTTATTTGATGGAGCAACTGATATAGTTTGAAATGAGAGTAGATCCAAAATCCCTTCTTCTTGTACGGTATGTGGAATTTCCCACATGCGTCCTTATGTTTTAGTTATACTCTAAGAGTATATCAGAAAAGTGTTTTTTTGAAATAGTAATGTCAATAGGTTTCTATAGCACCTGTGTGTTTGGCGAAAGTCTGTGAAATTGTAATTATTTTTGGCATTCTAATTTAGTTTCACTTCCACCTTGAAATAAAACTGTGAAAAGGTTGAGTAGGCTTTACTGTATACTGTTCACTGTGTGGGAAAAAAATAATTAAGCTGATACCTTTTTCCTCTGGCAGTAGTTTTCAAGATGACTTAAGAGTACTTCAAACTCCTTTTCCAAGATATGTTTTAGAGTTGGAAAAGTGTTATAGACGGTGTTGCTTTAACTGTTACTGGTATACCTAGAACGCATGTTTTATATGTATTAAGAACAATTCTGTTATTTCCAGTGATCTTTAACTTCAAAAATATGCGTAATGAGAAAGCATAATAAAATAAAAGTCTGAGGAGGTTGTATTTTAGCGGGGGTTCTATTATACTGCTTAGACACTCTGACAATGTATAATTTGCTACTATTTATGTTGGTATTTAGTCACACTTTTGGAACTCAAAAAATGCAGGAGAAAGACAGACATATACTTATCCACCAGGTAACAAGCATAGAGTTGCAAAACCAGAATATTCAAGCAGTTGTGGAGGGTCTCATTAACTTTGTTTTAACCCCCGTGCATTAATTTTGTATACAGGTTCCTCAAGCTTCTTTTGAATTTTGCAGTGCAATTTCTGCCTTATTTCTGACTGTTTGGTTTTTCAGTTTGTCTTGGCTTCTCTCCTATCAGTTTTGGTTTTGAGTGTTTAATCTTCTTGCTTAAAAGTCACCATTTTTGCCACTTGAAAATCAGAAGTTAGTTGGAATCCAGAAGTCCATTTGGGGCTCTGTTTAGTCTCCAAACCCTCTCTTCCAGGCTGTTAGGTTTGGGGTTTTTTTAGTTCAGGAGGAGAGCAGGAAAGGTTTACAACTACATGAAGACATTGTGTCTCTGCTTCCAAACAAAGTAGGGAAGGGAGGGAGGTCTTGCAAATTATTGCAAAAGCAAGACTTCAGGATGGTGCCCGTCACTGTATCGAGCACTAAACTGTAAGCAACTTTTATCTTTCAGGAAAGTTACTTAGCTTCTCAGTTAAGTAGATGTGGAAACAGTGCAAGACAAGATGCACAAAGGTGGAAGCTGCTAGTTTTTTTTTATTCTGATGAGTTGATTGGGTATTTAATATTTAATTCAGTCAATATTTTCTTTTGAGGTATGTTTAGAGGATATTGTGAAAATGAGAATGGCAATTACATGTGGTTGCAGAAGCAAAAGGGAATTGTTCTCATCTTTTGTTTTATTTTCAGCTTTTTTTTGTAAATTGAGTTTTCTAGACAAATGCTTAGCTACTGCACAGTGCCTCAAAATACTAGGGATATATACAGAAAACCCACAAAAGCAAAGAGAAAGCTGCTGAAGCCATGCTCCAGTGGGTTATGATCTGTGCGTGAGAAACAACTTCTTGTAAGCTTGTTGAAAGCAAGCAAAATGTGCTTTAATTTTACTCTGAATTTTTTTCCACCTTCCAGATGCTGGCTTTTTACTACGCTTGTAAAAGAAGACATTTCTGTAATCAAATTTTTGCTCCTCACATGGGTGCTTAGAGGCTGGTGAAGCTGCTGAAGCTGCTCTGGGCTGATTCAGACAGACCGAGCTGCATGAGTCTCCCTCCCGTGGTGTCAATAACCAGCTCTGTAGGGACCCTGTTGAAGCAGACCACCTCGGAGCTGGTCTCTATTACAGCTGCTTTTTCAGGCTTGCCCATCACCTCTCAGTTCTGCCTCCCAGTCTGCTTTAGTGTTTGCTAATGCTTTTTTTATCTTCCTAGTTTCTTAATCAAGATGTTGTGCGGAACTGAGTCAAGTTCTGTGTAGAAGTAGCATATCTCATCAATGCTTGTCTTTGCAGCTAAAAACAAGTCAAAAACTAAAGTTCTGTCAAAAAAAATTAATTAGTTTGACAGGACTTACTTTCCATGAGCTTGTTTGATATTAATTGCTTTAATTACCTGATGCTTAATAATTAAAGTCTTTATTAATAAAATCCCAAATCAAACTTCTCATTATTTTGGATGGGCTCGGTATCCAGATGACAGGCTATCATAAAGTTAATCTCCCCAATTACTCATTTTAAGTATTGCAGCAACCCTAGTTTTCTTCCAGGCTTTTGCAACTTCCCTGGTGCTCTAGGACTATCCAAAAAGGAGCGTTAATAACTCGGATAAATCTCTTGGGTGTTTTTTGTTACTTTGGATACATCTTATTTGGACCTAGGGATCTCAAAGAGTTAAATGTTAATAGCTGTTTTCTAACATTGTTTAACTCTTCAGATACAGAACAAAAATATATGTTGTATATCTCTGCTTTTTTTTTTTCTTCTTTTTCCCCCCACTATTAGCAGCAGTTCCACAATTTTAATATGGCTATTGGTATCTCTTTTTGCTTGTTCCAGTAAAGTTAAACGAGCCTTTTTGTTTTATTCATGGTAATGATGATTTGTACTTTGCCTTTCTTATCTTTTAACACTTCTAATTAATAAAACTTCCGTTGGCTTCCATTTTTTCATGTATATACCAGGGCGAGAAGCGTAGTTGGGAGCTGCTTTTCCTGGTGCACTTAACTAAGTTGTTTTTCTTGCTCATTTTGCAATGCAATGTATAGTATTCTTAAAAGTTCCAAGTTACCATTTGCATCTCTCATTATTTCTTCAGTAGTTTTGTCTCAGAACGGTTCTGAGTTTTACAGAACTGCATCTGGTAAAGCACTCTGTGTGGATTACAGGACTGGACTTGATTTTGCTTGCTCATATGGGACCACTAATTATTATACTGTGAGAATTGCTGTCTTAACCAAGGTGGGGCCTGCGATAAATTTGCTGCATAGTGAGTGTTATATTTATTGAATTAGAAAATGAGTGCCCAAATATACAGGGATGTCAAGTAGTGCTATTGCTCATACCACTTAAATTCCAATTAATACAAGTTACTGTGTAAAAAGTTAAAGCAGCGGCTTGGCCTTTTCTCCATAACATACAATACCTTGGATCTGAAGGAGATGGTCATACTGGACTGTAATTGTGTATTTTGGGAAGGATGGGGGTGGAGGGTGTTCGTGACCTTTATCAAATACAGCTAATGTTTGTCTCAATCGCTTAGATTGAGCTAAGCAACGAAATCCTATAAAGGCCTCGTACCGTCTGCTGCTTTTCTGTGCATCATCTCCGAAGCAGTCTACAGCCATTCATCCTTGCCATTCCGGTGGTGCAGTCCTTTACAATATATAGGGACTTTACGTCAGCTTTCCCTGTGCCCTTTTCCATGTTAAGAATTAGGCCTTTGGGTTGAGAGCAAGGGGACAATGCTGAAGGAAAGACGGGGATTCAGACCCAGGGTGATGGGAGGTGACTTGATCTCCTGGCCAGGAACGACTTTCGGTTGTTTTGTCTTGCTTTTTTCTACAAGCTGTATTTGGATGCATTTTCCATTGAAAAAATACTTCTGGTGTTTTTGTCTTTTTCATGAGCTTACAGGTAGTTTTCTTTATTTATAATGAGCAGTAAATCCATGGAAAATATTTTTACAGATATTATTGTTTATTTGTATGTGGAAAGAGACACTTAAAACAATCCATACAGTGCTCAACACGTTAAAAGTTTTATACTGCAAGCAAAGCAAAACTTTGGAAATAGGCCAAAAATCTATGGACTTAGTTTATTTGGATTTTTTTTTTTTTATGAGGTTTACCTATGGAGGAGTTAATTCCACAGAGGTATAGAAATGTTTTTCCTGTATGTGTTGGGTACCATTCTTGTGGTCCAGATTTTGACAAACCCTTGCAAGCTGCTGCAATTCTGCCACTAAAACTATAACAGAAACCTAAGAGGATGCCGCAAAGCAAAAGCGGACACTTGTACAACGTCCTGCTTCGTCATCCGTTATTTGCAAGGCCTCCCTCCTGAAATCTGAAATGGGTTTTTACGTGTAAAATACCCGCTTGGCTTAAAAGACAGTAGTTGGTGCTTTACCACTGGAGTTGAAGGGCTTTTCAAGGACAGGTGTTTTGGGGATAGGGTTGGAACACTGACGAAACCTAAGTGAATGGTGCTGTAAGACTTTGGAAATGTCTGTTGCAACTTTGGTTTATTCTAATCTTAAGTATATTAAAGGGGTAGAGAATATATGAATTAACATTGTTGATAGCGTGGACTTGTTTTCTGTGACTGACCGGTATTGGAGCTACGTAACCACCCTGCCAAGCTTGAGTGTGTGCAGAAAATACATAGTGGGCAGCTATTGTCCCTGCTATTTCAGGGTAGTGTTTTGGGATATGCCTGGATCTGCTAAACATACATCTCTGAAGCATATTTGCTGGCACAGCGACACTTAAGCTTGTGCAGCTTAAAGATTTTATAGCTCTAAATAGAGCAGTGCTGCTGTCCTGTGCCTTCTCAACTTCCCAAGGCTTTTGTAGAAATGTATCTCATGTGGCCACCTCTTACTTTGTTTTTGTGTGTGTCACTGACTGATGTCAGTCAATAGGTAAAATATCTGTCAGTTGTATTTCTCACAAATACGTAAATGAATATCCACAGTAAATGTTCAAAGCTGCTCATATTGTGCAGTAGGGAATAGTTTACGTTCAGGCAGTAGGAATTTTTGTCTAGGTCACAACAGGAGGATTAGACTAAGTTATTTACAGTATATTAAAAAAAAATTTCTCTCTCGTTTAATGATTCATCCTCTTACATTTTTTGAGAGACTCTTTCTCATTGTTCTGATCTTTTCTACAGTAAGTTCTCCTTAAGCCATTGAAGTATATGGAAGTGACCTATATTTCTCTCCATTCCCAAATTTAATGGCTGAAGAAAGCAAATGAAACAATGCAGTCTGTTATTTTTCTTTAAATTTTTTATTTTAAATAAATAAAAAGCTGAATACTGGAATGCTTACTGTAAGGAATACCATCTTCAAATGAATTCTCCAAACTAAAACCATCTTGCAAAGGCTTATATATTTTATTAAAAAAACCAACCAACCAAACAAAAAAAACACCAAAATAAGCACACATCCAGACTTATTTTTTCTGTTGCTGCCATCACCTAAGGTGACCTGTCAGCATCGTGACTCGGAGCTCAATGGGGCTGCATCTTGCAGATTTTTGAGGAAAGATGTAATTTAATGTGAAGAGCAAGGATTCTTGCTCTTTCAGACTAGAGCTTTTGCATTTTAAATTCATGGGGCTGTTCTTCCCTGCACCACAAAGAGCCGAAGGTGAGGCTGTTTCCCCGCTCAGCCCATGACGCCACGGTGAGGTGCTTTTCGGGGGCGTTGGCCGCCTGCCCTGGTGGCAGAGCTGCGGGGCTGGGACATGCTCTCCTTTGCCAAGTGGAAGGAGCGTGTTGCAGGAGGTAGGCGTGCATAAGCGCCTCTTCTTTCCTAATTTAATGAAGCCCTTCCCAGATTTCCACCTCTGTCGTGTGGAATTGAGATTTTGCAAAACCGATGGGCCGTGGAAGATTTCAGTATTAAGGAGTCTGTGGTGGCTATGCTTCTGGTGAAGGAGGCAACGCAAGCTCAAGCTGTAAATCGCGCTGTGTGTGCTCAAAATGCTTTGCTGCTAGGTTCTAGACTACCTTTAATANCTGACCGATGCCCAGCCAGTTCCCAAACGGCGATCGCTGCCCCCTGGCCAACTGCCCCCCAGTTTATATCCTGAGCATGATGTCATATGGTATGGAATAGCCCCTTGGCCAGTTGGGGTCAGCTGTCCTGGCTGTGCCCCCTCCCAGCATCTTGTGCACCTGGCAGAGCATGGGAAGCTGAAAAGTCCTTGACTGGTGTAAGCACTACCTAGCAACAACTAAAACATCAGTGTGTTATCAGCATTATTCTCATAGTAAATCCAAAACACAGCACTATGCCAGCTACTAGGAAGAAAATTAACTCTAACCCAGCCAAAACCAGGACAAATGCTTAATGTTAAGGGTTGTTTCCAGACTCACTCTTACTTTATAAATACATGTAAATACTGTGAAAATTGAATACAATTCCACTTAAAAATGTCCATAAACCCAGCGTGATGTTAGTTGTTTCTTTTGTTCGACTTCCTCTCGCTTCAGCTAGTTGGGAGATGTTTTATCTTGCTGCAGTCTGATTCTGAGGTCAGAAAGTCAAGTTTCCTTCCTGCTTGGTGCTTCTTCATCAGGAATACAAATTCTTTAGGTGAGCCTTGTCCCAAGCCACATCGGCGCAGCCCGGTGGTCTTGACCGAGACCCACTGTCCAACCCTGTTGACTTCAATGTAGATGCATTTGAGCAGGTATCTGGGACCAGATTAACAGGTTTCTTGATGTAAAAAACAGTATTTCATTCGTCCCAGAGTGGCAGTGGCCTGCCAGAACAAAAGATAAGATGTTTCTGGGGTTAATTTTTTTTTTTTTAATCTACTGGTGCGTGGTGCTGTTTGTGGTGCCCACAGGAAGCTGAGTTGTTGGGTTCAAGGTGGTTTTTTCCTAAATGAGACTTTTGAGACTGTACTACAGGTGATGTATATGTGCTTATTAATGCATATAGATGTGCTTTATTTTCAGGAAGTGTTAGTTTTAAATTAAAGATTAGCAGTTAAATATTCCTTCTACAGCAGCAAATACGCACCGGCTGTGAGTTTTACTTGCTGATGCTCTAACACCAACCGATCTCAGCCATGCCGTGGAGGATTTTAACCTGCTGTAGCTTGCAGGAGCTGCTGGCAGGCTAAGGAAGAAAAGCTTGCTGTTTATTGGTGGGATGTCAGTTTTTGGGCAAAGCTTGTGGACTCTTACTTAGAGATCTGTCACTAATGCGTTAATATTTGTATATCGATCCCATTTACTGAAAAGATGTTTACAAACCGAGGATCTGCATATGGGTGTGATAGACGTGACTGCAAGCTGATGATTGCTTTGAGCAAGGCTGTACGAAATGTCGGTTGTTCAGCATCAAGAGCTGTAGCACGTACATGAAGCATTTTTCATAGAAACAACTTCCTCTGTGTGACAGTGCCTTACTTCTCTGAAACGTCATTGTGACATCTTGGGGAACCAGGAGAAAATTAGGAGGAGATAGTACAGTGTAAATTTTTAAATATTTACATATAGATATTTAGTATAGATCATATTTTAGATATTAGAGAGGGGAGACAGGTTGAGACTTTGCTGAGTTGTTGGTAAGTCCGACAAGAAGGCCTTCATTGAGGAAATCTGACTTGAACCTTTTATAGGACTTTTCATGTTGTAAATTATGCTTGAGACAGCCAGGCATAATTTCCTACTTAGCTGGATAGAAAAATAATAGTGTCCATTTAAATGAATGATTATGAGAACCGTTTCTGCTGCTGGTGATACAAAACTATGTTGTTTTGAATGGGGGATTCACCACAACACTGCCAGTCATGGGGAGTCCACCACACTCAGAAAGGGGCTTGGTATACGCTTCCATTTCTTTTAGCATTGTGAAATAAGCTCATTTCTAGCAAGTTTCTTAATGCTGTCTTTGAAAACCTGAGTAATAATGAAAGCTGAGCAAAAAATTTTTTCTCTGCATAAATATGTTCTGTAATTTACATAGGATCAGTTTTATGAATATTAAATTAACATGAAATATGGTCCTGTAATATGCTTTCTTCAAGCATGAGGACTGTGGAAATAGCATTCATTTGGCTTTATTCATCTTGTGGATAGAAAGGAAGCAAATAATAAATTAGGAATAGTCGTGTTTTTTTTTTAAATAAAAGAAAATTAGTCGATGCATACAGCTTAATCCGGAAAAAGCTGTTGCCTCCGTGATGTTAGAAGATTAAGATAAAATAACTGAGATGGTATTCTAACGTTTAAATAAGGCTATGAGCCCAGGAGAAGTCAGCCTTCTGAAGGGAGATGGTGAGCTCAAAGCCCGAGCTGCGGGCATTTGGGAGCCCGATGGTGGGTGTTCCCATCCCAGCCGCTGAATTTCAGCCTGCTGACCCCACTGCTGCGCAGCACTGAATTCAACACCACGTGCTTAACAAAAGCGCAACTTCTTTAAGCTGAGGTATCTTCCAAATGAGACCGTATGTCTCTTTTAGAGTATAATAAAAAAATGGAGGATCTACAGCTTCCCTTCCCAGCTTGTTTCTGTGGTTTATTACCCTGCCTGTTAAAAGCTTTTCTACTGATTCAGTCACACAGCTTGTTTAAAAGCTCTTTAAAAGTCCTTTAAGTATGCAGTCTCTCTTAAGAAAAGCGAAGTGACCTATTTTTGAATTTTCTTTTCTCTTCAGTCCTCAAATCATTCTTTTCGGCACCTCTCCCACAAATGTATTCGCTTGTGGACGTTTGTGTTGTCTCCTGCATGTTAGTTTGCTTTCACTCATTTCATAACTGAGTACTCCAAATAAATATATCGAAAGGTTACTGTGGTCTGGATTACTCCAGCAGTTCATGGTGAGCTCCTGTTGGGTTGCTCTGGCCCATTTTAGCCACCCTAAGAAAACACAGCAGCAAAAAGGAGAGGGGGGGGAGAGAGAGAGGTTGTCCCATGGGTGGCACTCCTTTCTAGATGGGTATCAAAAGGCAAAATTTGAAAAGTGTTTGTTGAATGGCCTTATCGCTCCAGAGCACTGCCATATTAATGCTGTATCCTCTGCCAGTCTTTAAATTCATTGCTAGTCAAATAATCGGAAAAATATTAGTGATTTGAGAGTAAGTACAGTGTGGTGCCAGGCCTAGACTGGCATCCTCAAGAGCCAGATGCAATGGCATGCAGTGGTGCTCCTTCACCTGCAGCTGCTTGTGGAGATAGCAGCCTATTATTAGTCTGTTTTCTAATGTGTACTTTCTCCAGTTTGTACACTGATAATCTAAGTTAAAATATCTTGAAGAATAAGAAATACATTCTGCAGAAATCTTGAGTCCATATTTACGTATGAACTTTTGTCAGTTAAACTCGGCCTACATCAGTAATGGATTGTGTGCATGTGTTTTGAGGCTTGTCTTCCAACAGCCTGAAGGCTTTTCATTGCATTTCTTTCTTTTTATTGGCTTTTCCCAAAATGTCTTTAAAAACTATATTCTTTGGGGCAGATCTCTTATTCAGTCAAACTTCTGAATACAGGCTTGTTACAGCTTACTCAGGCTTGCTAATCTAAATATGCATATCCCTAATAGACGTAAATTAGGAGGATGCTTAAACAACCAATGGGCTGGAAATTATTAATCGCCCTCCCATGATGCAAGCCTCTCATTCTGGATCTAAGTAATCTGCTGCTTTCTGTTTGGCATGTCTTTCCTTTGTGCATAATTGTTAACAAAGGTACCTAGCAATGGGTCTGTTCTTTTGGGGTTTTCCTGGGCTTTCTCTTCTTGTTGTCAGTTTTGGTCATAAATCATGTCACTTGGGGAAAATTGGCCAACGTCTTTATTTTTCGTAATGAATTTCCTATACTTTTTTTTGTTCTGTCGTTTGTCACTCGGTATTCTTTATTTTTCGGTGTGGCCTCTCATTTGTTGCCAAACTAGGATGGACTTTTACCCAAAGTCTGGGGCATTATTTTGTGAAGTAGAGCTGTGGATTGGAGTCCCTGTCTGGCTAATTCAGAGATGGTTCCCAGTCTCTTACTGCTTGGCCATTGGCAATACGGACGCTATGCTTCTTGGAGCAAGCCTTGCCAATTCTGAAGAGACTTAACTAGGCTGGGCCTGACCCTGCATTAAGCATTTGGGATTCCCAGTTGGATTTGGATGACAGAGAGGACTGAGCAGCTTGGCATTGTCTGGGTGTGGATAGCTGCAGAAATTTGCATGCTAGGGGGGTATAATCACCAGTGGGCTTACTGGCACCTGTAAAGCCTGGCAACTGTCCCCTTAGTATTTTATTTTAGACAGGCAGCAACAAAGATGGCAGTTTAGCTGAGTGTCATCTTGTGCATGTGTGACCAGACAGTGATGGTGGTTCTCTACAGACAATTGCTAGTTACTAGTGCAGTAGCTTAGTTGCTTAGTTTTTGCATTGGAAAGCAACCCGTGCATTTAGAAACTCGGATGACTTGTTACAGGCTGTGGGAGGTCTAGAGCATGTATCTTCAAATCTGAAGACTTCTGTTTCTATAGCGTAATTCTTTTCATTTATTTGATAGCTGCTTAGTCAATGACATCCATTCTGTAACACAACTTGATCACAGATTCCTCTTGGTGCCCCTTGTGCTGCAAAGAGTTAGCCTGCAGACCTATCCAAGTGCAAGATCAAGTAAGCAACTGAGTCGTCCGCATATGTAAAGCGGAAAATGAGGTTTCATGTAAAATGCTGTAGGTGTCTTATAACCTGTTTAGGAAGGGTAGAACCCGTAGCTTTAATATTTGGAGGGTGTGAATTATCTCACCCTTTTTCAGTAGTGTTGTTTGTATCAAAACTTCTTCTCTAAAGCAAGAATTTTCCTTTAGTTTTCAGTTTTAGCCAAACTCCTGGAATTGGTGTATAAGCAGTTGAGGAAGGGGTGGGGAAAATGTTAATATTTTTGGCAGCATTGCTTTGTGTGTCACAACAGTAGTTTGTCGTACCATAGCTGTTACCTCCAGTATGGTGTCTTTCTGGCTAGTCAACTTAATCCTCAGCTGGAGAATTTAGTGATACAGGAGATGGAACCAAAAAATGCATGCCATACTCATTTTGGTGCAAAACAGTTGACTATGGATTTCAGTCAAGAAAAAACAGCAGACCTGACTCCTTCCCTTAGTCTGTGAAATACGAGTGGTTGCATTTGTACTGCTCCTTTCCATGCCTAAACTTCAAGAAGTTATTTAATATTCTCTGTTGCAGTTTTCTCTTTTAATTTTAAAAAGGAAACATTTTAATCACTTCCATACATGTGCTAACTTGAAAGGGTAGAATTATTGCATCATCATTTTATAGCACTTGGCAGAGATACTATTCTTGCTAATTTTATCCTAAATCATACCAACTTAAAGCACTTTTCATGCAATCTTGATTTTTCAGTACATTTTTTATACTTAAAGCACAATTTATATGCTCTCCATAAAGATTCAGAAGTCTAAATGACCTTGTCCCTGTTTGGATGCCCTTCATTTTATCTAGTACAGATTGTCAAATGTAGTGTGGTGGCTCTTGTGATAGAGTAGTCCCACAAGTGATGGTTCTGTGAGAAAAATACATCAGGGTGACAGTGGCGTACGACAGAGAGAAGGAGCTGATTATAATATTTCATGCTAAAAAATGCCAAATGGCCCCATTACAAATCTGGTTGTAAAAAAAATAGTTGGGGGAGGGGGAACGTGCCTCTCCAGGAATTGTTTTGTATTCATGAATTCCGTTTTGATTTGCTTCTTTTTTCTTTCCTGAATATTGCAGAAGCTTTCCCAAGGAAACATAAATATTTGCTTTGAATAGTTCAGAAAGTAGCTACTGGTTTGTAGAAAGTGGGGCATAACATTTTCCTGCTTGTCTGACTGTAATAAAAACCCCAACGCTTTCAAGGTACAGAGGGCATATGTATAAAATCAGTCTCTGCTGTATGGGTTTTTTGTTTGCCTTGAAATTTACCATGAGCCATTGTCCTTTCCCTTTCTTAGAAAGGAACTTCCTTAATGTCACTTATTTAAAACCAGCCATAAAGATCAAGCAGCCTGTATCGTGTGCTGTTTGGACTGCGTGTTGCACAGCCAGACCTGGCTGGTTTCTGTCCTTGCAACAAATGATGAAAATCCAAGGCTGAAGTTCACTAAGTTTGCTACGCTGAGAAAGTTGCTTTCTCTCAAATTTATTCTTGCTTTCATTGCTTCTGAGTGAGGTAATGCAGCTTTTTATACAAACCGAATCTATGAGTTTTCTTGGTTTTGATAGAGAAATTAATGACTTTGGGAAAGTTTTGCAGCGTATTAGTGCTTCAACAGTGCCTGTCTTCCTTGTCAGATGTTGTATTCCTGTTTGATTTTTTGCCATGGTTTTATCTAATTTCAAATATATTTTTAACATAAACATTTTATCATACGAAGAAGAAAATCCTGTGCCAAAGAGGAAGTGAGAATACTTTTGTTTGAAGCAAAAAGGTGTTTCCACTGATCAGGTTTCCATCCTGCACCGCAAACTAAAAAACGGTCATTTTGCCATTCATATCCTGCACCTCGTGTACTTCCATTGTTAAACTTCAATTATTAATAGTGTTTAAGAGTGCTTATAAACAAATCTCAGGCATGAGTTAATTTAACCAGTCAAGTGGTAGAATCTTTTACTGCATCTTTTCCTGAGCATAACGTATATTGCTGCAGATCTCTTAAAAGACATATGAGCACAGCTATTTGTATGAACTAGAAAACCATCTGTTCAGAATTCACTGTCTGAAAACTTGTTTCCTGCAATGGTTTTTCATTCTGATTTCAGACCCTGGTATGTTACGTATTTGCATCTGGGGGGGGAGACAGAGGAAGAAAGCGTGTCTAAGTGGAGAAGTAATTCCTGTGTGATTCGCACATCTTCCTTCGCTAGAGAACAGAATTAATAAAATGTTGTGTTTCTTGCTCAGGTCAGTAGCAGTTGCAAGTGAAACTGTTGCATGTGTATGCATTTAAGTAAGCTCCAAGGAAGGTCTTTATTACTGAATTTCTTTGGAAGCAAAAGTTCCAGGGGATGAAATTTATCTTTGAAGAAGTAATAAAATACAGTTGTGGTAATTCCTAGGACTACTCTTCCATTTATGTGCTGACAAAGTTTTAGGGATCTTTCCTGTCAGAGACCTTAGTGTTGCTCCAAAATCCGTGGGCCCACTCCTTTTTTGATTCAGCCTCGGATTGGAGGCGGAGGTTTCAGATTCCTCTAGAGGCTTATTTCATTAGCAAATACGGGAAACCTTTACCATGACATATTAAACTTTGAGAAACACAATACATGGACCCACATCACCCCCACTGAGCCTACAAACCTGAGATCTGTAGTATGCAAAGCACTAGAATAACATTCATCAGAAAAGTAGGTAGATGCAAAGTAATTGAAATAAAATGTTTGCCAAAAGTAACCGTACCAGACTAAGATTAAATTTCAGTGGAGCCTTTGGTAGACTGGCAAACTGGAAATACATTACTTTAAACTAGAGAGGAATAAAAAAAAAGATGTCTTGGATTAAGACTATTTCACGGGGAGACACAAATCAGTTGTGACAGAGAATGCTTATTAGTAGATAAGAACTGGTCTTTGTCTTCTGTCATTTTCTTCTGCCCCAGCTTATAGCAACAACTAAAAGTCGAGAACAACTAAATGCATGATCTTGCATTTCCTACGTTTGAGCCTTGTCCCACTTCTATAATTAGGTATTCAGTGCTTATACACGACTGATCCTTTTGTGTGGTGATGATAATCCTCAACATTGTGCTAAGGGAACACATTTTAGTAGAGCAGTACTATTTTTATGAAAATGTGAAGAAGAAAGACTTGGGACACGATTAGACCACATACAAGTAACATTCTGAAAATAAATAAGAAGATCCATGCGGTAGGGGTTGTACAATGTTTAATAACAGTGTTCAGCGCTCCAGAGAGCCCGTCCTACTTGCAAACTCAGAAGAGCTCTTATGACTTGAGACTAGTAAAGCAGGTAATATCTATCTGAGAGAAAGGAAGGCTGAGAGAATGTGTGGTTATGTGCGGGGGGGGTTGTTTTGGTTTTAAATAAGGCTTTTAGAGGGAGCAAGGACTGTTCTAAAAAGTTGTGGGTTTTATTTTTTTAAAGTGAAGAAGAAGAATGCTGGGGCAAGGGTGAGTGCGTATAGTTTGGGTTGTGTAATTTAATCCGGAGATTAAAAGGCTTCTAGACATCGGAGAGGCAGTGTTCAGAAACAGCTCTTTGAATGGGAGTAATAAGATCAAAATATTTGATCAGTTTTAAAATAGGGCTTGTGAATTTACGAAAGGGATTATGTTGTACGGTGGAGGACTGCACAAACCGTGTTCTGCTGAGCACTGGAAGAACTTCAGTGCTACAACAGAAAGATAACTTGTCTGCTGGTTTCTTTCATTCTGGTACAAATAGGGAAAAGATGCAGTTCAGACTCATCATTCATTACAATGCAGTGAGAGAAATATCTGTTCAACTTATTAAAAAATACCTCAGAAAAAAGCTACTCTAGCAGAGTTTGGACAAGTCAGTTATGGTCAAAAATGTTAGGGTGTGTTTTGTGTTCTGATTTATTTAAATACAACTTGCAAACCACATAATGAAACAGTTCAGACAGTCATACTGGACAACCCTACAGCCCTCTCAAATTAATTTAAATAGAATTACAGAATAGGTTATTGATTGTTCTATTATTATTTTTTTCCTAACATCCTACCTAAGATTAATATTTTTAATCCCAGACTGAACAAGGTATCTTTCCATAATTGCTTTTATTTTTACAAAGGCTGTGTGTGAGTAGGCACTTCTTATGGATTGAAGCAGTGTAGCTGAATCTAGTGCTTCAGTTTTGATTTCAGAAGATTTCTTTTCCTGGATTACTGCAATGACCCAGGAGATTGGAGAAAAAAAAAATGAGAGATTCTTTTCATTCATTTTATTCTGTGTTTTCTGTGGCAGTAAATTCTGTGGTTTTGGCTCGGTGCAGGAACATGCAGAATTGTATTTCTCGGTAGATTATCAACTTACTTTTTTCCAGCAGGAACTTGAATTATAAAGAGGAAACTTTTAAAGACATTTGAGTAGCAAGGTTGAATGTGTATATATGAGTCTTATTTTTCTGCAATGCAGTTAGAGGGCTGTGCAGAGAATGTGGAAAACCTTTGGCAGTATTTTCAGAGCAGAGAACTCGTGCTGAATAAAAACTAAGCAGTCAAGAAAAAAAAAAGAGAACAAGAGAATAAAAAAAAAATTGCCTTCCAAATAGAGTCTGGAAAGCTAATGAGCATATGACATCATTTAACTAGTTATAAAAAGATTACAGCTCCTCTGATCCAAGAAGCAGACCCTCAACGTTTCTGATGTTCCCTAGATGAAGGAGGTCTAGCGTTGCACTGCTGAAGTTTGTCCTTGTCAGTAACAGGGCACAAAGCCCCTCAGTGCCGGCAGCGAGGGTAGCTGCTGGTTCTTCTTAGGAGCAGCACCCGTTCCCGGGGTTGGCAGCAAAGGGTCGTGGCCCATCTGAGCTGGGACAGGCAACAGCAGCCCGAACTGGCCAGCCAAAAATAGTCTTCTGCTCTTGGAGTGCCTCCATTTGTGCTCCGCAAGCGGGAGTTGCTGGAGATGACCTTGTGTGCTGCTCGCATGTATCTGTGGAGACCCACAAGCCCCTGCAGGGTGGTGCGAGGTGTACAGGGCCAGGAAGAGCACGTCTGCCATGGGTGCAGCACCCACCCCAGGGAGCCTGCGCCGCAGCTCCTGCCCCTGACCAAGGGTGAGCACGTGGTCCAGAGTGGATCGGCTCCTCCGAAACCCAAACAGCCATCAAGCAGACCTTATTTGTGTTCACTGTACCATCACAGTGAGGGAGGCAGGTCCCCAAGACTGTAGGTGAACAGTAATTTCACTTCTGTTCTCACAGTGTTTTGGATAAAGGCCGGAGCACTGGTTTGCATGGTTGTCAGCTCTTGGTACTGTGCATCTTCCTCCATCCTGGTGGCACGCTGCCGCCTGTGTTACCTTCCCGCTTCCCAAGAGCAGCTTTCTTGCAAAAGCCTCCATTTTCTAGCCTAAGAGCTAGTAAAAACCATGGAAACATCATTTTAATTTTTCAGTCTTAATAATTATATTTCAAGCTAAGAATGTATTTTTAGGAGGGGAAAAAAAGAAGTTACGTAACTCTTGATTTATTGCATTGGCTTAAAGAGCTAGCAAACCTGGGATTTTCCTCTCTTGTCGCTTTGCTGTAAGCATTTCCCTTTATGGCAGCAGGGAGGCCAGTGTATGACTCTGTTCTCAAGAGCAATTCAAACTTTTTATAAATCTGCGGAATGTGTTCCTCTCCATCATGTCTAGATTGCATGGCAGGGGACAGCCGCTGTGTCAAAGCGAACCTCGGAGTGGAGACATACCTTGACATTGAGGGAGCATCTTGAAAGACAGGGAAGGCATCTCAGTCCTCTCTCTGTGGGCGGAGGTAGTTTCAAGGCAGTAGGTAGATTTGTTCCGAATTAGAGAATTTTGAAATTAGTTACATAGGAACAGGGCACTTATCTGTAATGCGTGTATGGAGATAATTAGGAGCAACTCTGCAGAGGAATCCTGAAAGTTGGAAAATGTGGTGGAGCCAAGATAGAGAGGAGTGAATTATGATTCCGCAAAAAAATTACAGGTTAGGAAGTGTGAGTGTGCGACTTGTTGGGAGTAATTTGCATAATAAAAACAACTTGAGAAAAGCAGCATAGAAGTTAACATGCATTTTGTCTGCTTTGTCTGAGATTTGCTTTTATTCTTGTCCAGCAACTGCAAACCAAAGGGAAAACTTTCNGGGGAACTACAAAAGAAAAATAAGTACTGGATATAATTCAGAAAAGACACGCAATCAAACTGAACAGATTGCTCAGGAAAAGATCTATTCTGTTGCTGAAATCCAAGAAAATGGGGGAAAAACAGGAAATAGTGAAATCTGTTATCGACCATCTGCTAAGCCTAGGAACTTGAGAACCATTCCTATGACAAAAATACTAGATTGTGAACTTAATTTTATATTTCATAATACTTGAAGTACAGACACAGAAGTCCAATGGAGAGTCTCATATTACTAAGTGTTTAAAAGATATTTAAAATTCTACATATAAATCTGAGAATTAACAGGTTTGAATCTTTTCTCTGAGATCTTTATTGATGGATTTAACAGATTGTGCCTTGTAAGGACAAGGCAGCCTTTTCAAACTTTGAAGAGGAGAGGGGAAATGAGCAAGCTGAATTTTCTTTGGAAGGAGGCAGCGGTCTTTCTCCTCCAACTCCTATCGCCCTCCCCCTTTGTTTCTTTCTTGCGAGCGTTGCCACATCTGTGGAAATGAAGCGAGGACCTCGTAATCGTTACCATCTGACGGTGGGTCATGTGGATGCGCAGCGGGAACTGTTCGTGCGCTCTGATGTTCAGGAGCTGCGCGCTTCCCCTTCCCAGCGCCGCCTTCGTGGTAGATGGCGTGTTTGTTCTGGCCTGCCCTCTTCTTGCCTCTCCTTTTACATACATGTAAGAGCCGGAGAAAATGCGATCCAAAATAATTCAAACAGTTCGGGGTGCCGTAAGTAAGCCATAAATTCTTCTGGACTGTGTGTATTTACAATTACTCCACATGCGTAAAGGTGCAAATACTGTTTTCTGTAAGCATGTTCAAAGTATGTAAATAGAGTTTAATTGCAGAAAGTTGTAATCGAATGTGGCTATTCAAAGGCTACGTTGTTCATTAAATTGTCAGTATTAATGAACTCAGTGCACAGTTTGCAAATTACCTTGAATGTGGGCTATTTGCTAGGTTAGCTTTTTGGAGTCTTTTCACAGTTCAAAGATTAAAGTGAGAGAAATCTTTGGCAAAAGCATGTGTTTGTATGAAAAGTATCTATTATGTAGCATGTGGAAAAGTTAATGATAAATTCAGTCCTTTGTGGTGACACTGTACTTCCTTAACTCAGATCAGTCTTTTCTGTCAAAACTTTCCAGCCTTCTTCAGGTTCCTGAATGAAGGAGGCAGTCTCCTTCCTAATGATAAATTTTTCAGTTACAGAATATACTTGAATTTGCTCCTCCAAATTTGCTGTCCAGGTAATGGTTCATTCATCCTGTGCACAAAGCAGAGTTGTAGTAGATAAGGTTGCATACAGTCACAAAGCTATACAGTCACAAGTACTTCTGGGACCTCTTAAGAAAGTTAATGGAAATAAATTCCATTTCATGGAACAGTGTTGGCATCCATGTGGGTTGTTGGACCTTAAAAATGGACCTTGCTGCTTTTGCTAACTGACTCACTGTAGAAAGAGAAGTCGTAAGGCACAGGGAGATGTTCATCATGTCCTGGAGTCTTCACCTCTCTGCCTAGTCCCAGACTTTGGTCTAAATAATCCTCTATTTCCACCCACATTGCTGCAGAGAGTTTTGCTACTCTACCCAATAGTCTGTCCCCTCCTTTCTTCTACTGCTGTCTTCTGTCTCGGCTGGCGCATTCTCACCTTGCCCTTCTCCTTGTAATACTGCATTTACATCCACCCGTTGCATCTTGGTAGCCTCAAGTAAATATCGTTGCCCGTCCTGGTCCCTTTGCATTCAGGTTGGGACCTTCCCTTCCTTTCCAGTCTGTGTATCAGCAATGCATTTGCTGAGATGAGGTGAGATTAAGTGTCCTTCATCTCAGTTCAGGTGCAGCAGTTCACAACAGCAAGAATGAGCAACATGTCCGTGTACAGAGAGAGGAAGGGAGAAGAATGAACTTTGTTCAGCCCTCATCTACAGCTTGATCAGTGTAGATAAAATGTGGAGGGAATACTGCTGCCAAATACTGTGAACCACTATCGAGTTCTTGCAAACACTGCTTTTAGGGGATGGATTTGAGTGGATTTTCCCCAGGCTGGAACAAGCACCACCCCTGACTCCAAGGTCAATTCAAAGTCTGTACAGTAAAACATGGAAATACTGGTTTTCAAAGGGCCAATTGTAGGAAATTTGAAAACTGTCAGAACAGTGTTTTCCCCTTGCTTTGGTTTTTCAGAAATGGCTATAGCGTTCTTCCTGAAACAGAAATTCTTTCAGCCTGAAACACACCCATGCTGGAAAATGTTAATGCTTAGTTTCAAACAAACAAACAAACAAAAACTTCTCTCCACTTGCTGATAGAAAGAGAAATGTTGGGCAGTTTTAGTTGTAGCCGCTGTTCTACTGGTGTTACTTAACTTTGCCACAAAATTAAAAAAATGCAAAATGGGTTGCAGGAGTGATTAATATGTTACGCTTAATGTTTTATGGTATTTTGCAGTTGTAGCTGTAGAACTCGTAGTCATCCTGCGCACGTAACAGACATTAGTTTTCATGAGGGTTTGTGTGGGATTTTTTTTTTTTTCTTTCAGATTCTTTCAACTGACCCTAGTCTATCATATGCTATCCACAGGAGGGCAGGCAACTGCATAGGGGTGACTGCGGGGATTGCAGATTCAGTAAGGGTAACTCTGTAATGTGATAACCTTACGGAGAGTTATGTACCAGCATTATACAATTGGGGTGCAGCAGGGCTCCCCTGCAGCTCCTACGTCTTGGTGAGTTGTGATGAGAGTCTACGCCCTGATGGCATTTAGCTTCTGGCTCCCAGCAATGACAGCCTGCGCCTTCGATGGAGGAATACAATCTGCAGACAATTTATTTGGTGATGTATCTATATATGCATGTGTATACATACATACATACATATACATACATATCATTTTAAAAAAGGCTTAGATGCAGTTCACGTGCAAGCTTTGTCACGCTGCGAGTGCTTGCCTCGCTGCTGTCCTCTAATGCAAGCTGCCATGTCCTTGAGGAGCGTGGAAGAGACGGAATAAAACATCCCCTGGCCTTTATTTATTCTCTGCCACTTCAGCCCACTGCCCAGATGTACAGTTATTACAGTTCCTCTCTGCATACTGTAAATTATAATCACTGCTTAACTATTCCCTAGCTTTGAGTTACACTGAACTGTGTGTTTTAAAGAAACCTGTATCCTGAAGCAATTTCAGGTTTCAGTGGTTTTGGGGTGTTTTTTTGGGGGGGTTTGTTTGTTTTGTTTTGTTTTGTTTTTTTTCATTCTCCAACTCTAAACCAGAAAAGATTGCAGTATGAAAGAGGGAATATAACTGAAATTTCATTTAAAAAAAAAAAAACAAACTTCTGCTTCCTTGGTCTTGAAGGGTTTTGGGAAAAAAATGTGTGTGTAGTTCGCTAGTATTTAATATGTTTAAGCTTAATTTTACTGGTCTCTCCTTAATTGCAAAAAAGTGCTCTTCTGCGGGGGTGAAATTTCTGTGAGGAGTATGTGTGCCTCCTGGCTGCTTGCTTGAACATTGCTCAGGCTCTTACTCTGGCTTTCTGGCTAAAACTTTCTGTGTGTTGGTTTAAGGGAAGGACGACTTTATAACGCAGCTCAGTAGCTGGTCTGGTGTACTACATCAGTCATGAAGTGAATTTCTGGCCCACGTTAAATTAGGTAGAAATTCTATCATGGATCTCAGTGGGACTCATATCTTACTTAAGACTGTGAGAACAAGACTTAATTTAAGTGCTCACAGCTTGCTGAATTCGATGAAATTGATTCTTCGTATTTAGGTTGTATTTTTTCTTCTTGTATCAGAAGGTTTTTTGTATAATTTTTTGCTTTTTCATCATACTCTCTAACTTCATAGTTTGTGACTCCTGATTGAGAAGTGTGTTCTTTGGATTTGAGTGGATATAGTGCTCTATAAATACTGTTGCGTAAGCCTCTGAATTTAAGTGCTTGCATGTTTTGTTTTGTTTTTCAACCTGCCCTGCTTCTTGTTCCTTTCAGTTGATGGTAGTTGAACTGGTCTCGCATTCTGGCTGGGTGCAGTAGAACTCTGCTGAAGAGGTTTTCCTGTCGTGATCTTCAGGGTTTCAGTATTCGACTAATACTAGGAACTTGGGCCTCTGTCTGGGCTCAGAGATTTTCCTACCCATCCAGCTGTTGGATTATACATCTGAGATTATACACGTGGTTGTACTGCTCACCTCTGTGATGCCACGGCAGGACCGCTCTGCTGGGAGCAGTGGTTGATCCCACAGCTGAGAGCGGCTACAACAGGCAGAGTCCTGGGTTTGCTTGTGCTAACAGTCCCTGTAAAAGTAAAATCTTCAATGTTTAAATTGAATATTCAATTTAGTTATAATCAATAACTTTTTAATTCTGAGGCTCAAAACCCAGTGAGTGCCCTAAGTAGAGATAGGGGAAATTCACATCACCATAAACCAGAAATGGAAATGTCCCTGGAGGTTTTAATAAAAAGAGCTCAAGACCTACCTGTCAACTTCTTTAGCTGCTGAATAGAAATAAAAATCCTTGCAGAAAATTTCTAATATGGTTGTAGAAGGGATGACTTGGGATTCTGTTTCTGTTCTTAACTAAACCAACGGCTTATCTGCCCTTTGAGATGTTGTGGTGGCATCAAAACTGATTTTTTTAGCTTTCTGAATCTTCAATTACTACTTTTTAGTAAGTGAGTGTGCAGAATTTTGACCTTGATTTGTGTCAGAAAACTGAGCTGCCAGTCTTCGTTCCAAAACAAAAATGTGTCTGACTATCCAAGCTAGATTTTTTAGATATACGTACATTGGTGTAAGTAGTATATTTGCATTTATCATTTAAAAATGTGAATTGTGAAGAACTGACACTATGTTAAGTATTGCATATTGATAGAAATATTACATAGCTGCTTTCTGCGTGGCTGCCTGAAAAGCAATGCCCGCCACGGCGACCAGATTACTTTTAGATGTACTCTATTGGGAATTGAGGAAATGTTTTGAAAGAGGAAAAAATGGTGGTGGGGTGGGAGCTGTCATTCTTTTTTCACAAAACTGGTATCTTAACTCTTCTAAGCATATCTTTTAATATTTGATTTCTTGTAACTTTTGAACATCTTGCCTGGAAATTGTCCTATTCATTATCCTTTTTTTTTTTGAAAGCAAAAATATTGGCATAATTTACTGAAACCAGTCTCAGTTTGGTCAGTATAGGATTTGCTAGCACATGATATTTTTGCCAGCTCCAGCTCCAAAGAGTTTTCTTTACTTAAGTATCAAGTTGTTAATACAAACCCAACAGGTGCTGCTTCTGAATTATGGATGATTACACAGTCACTTTATTTTGAATAAAGGTCTAGGATAAAATGCTTTGGGTTATTCGCAGAAGTAAGCTTCAGCAGATAACCACAAATGCCAAAGACAGTATTTTTACTTTCATGCAGGCATTGCATATGTGATTTCTGACTGAGATAGGAGGAGGAAAAACTAGCTCCAAGTTTTGTATTTTGATGAAGAAATCTAGAAGAAACCTGGGAAATTGTATAGAAAAATATATGAACATATAATGCAGTATAATCAAACCTCATGATGACACACTTAAGCAAAAAAAAAAAAATTAGCCAATGAATACAACATTTCTTATTTCACCATAGCCAAGGTATCAAGATGGCATTGCTAATAGAATAAAACTTGAAGGCAAGTTTCTGCCTCAAATACACTTATCTTTGGAATAGCCTAACATGCCAATTCTGCTCTTAAAAGAAAAATAGTTTACGTACCTGACATCTGAGCCCTTTAAATCTTACCCAAAGATGTGTTTAGCATGCAGAAGAGTGGAAGAAAACGTCTGAATCTTAAGAGAAAAGCTTGAGGAAATAAGGAAGGGAATACAAACGAAGGCAGTCACAAGGGAAAAACTTGAAGTGAAAGCTTAGAAGTGAAAAGTATATGTAACTCTTCTTGTCTCCTTAACATACTGAAGTTTAACGCTTGAATTATGGTATAACACTGCAGAAGGGATAGTTCAATATAAAGTAATTAACAAATATTGACCAAAGACGGGGGAGGGAAAAGGTTTAAAAGATTTTGTGTAGTCATCCCTAGATGTAGTAGGGAGATGGAAAGATAGCGAAGAATTGCTTGCAATCTGTGTACTCTCTTCAAATAATTTGAAAATTAGCTATAAAAGGAGTAAACATCTCGTGAAGAGAATGGCTACCGTACGTGTTTCAATTCGTGCATAAATTTACAGTGGAAGTTGTGCAGGATTACAGCTAGTGCTTGTAACTTTTGCATGGGATGTTTGGTTTCTCTCTCAGTTGAGCAGACACATTCAACTTCTAGCACTTGCAGAAGTATTCTGCGTATCAGGATAGCATCTTTGTTGATTTATACGGAAAGTGTCTTCATACAGCAAACATAGAGCAAACAAGTGATATCTCTCTCTCCTGGGGAACCAGCAGTCCTGTTTGTGCACGTATTGATGGGCTTGTTTGGAATTTCACCAAATATATTTAATCCAAACTGAATGGGAGTTTTGCCATAGACTGTCACAAACTTTTACAGATTTAGTATTTAACATCCTNAAAAAAAAAAAAAAGACCATACAAATTTCATGAAGTATGCATTGTATAAAGGATAAATGATTATAAGCATATGGTACCTTTCCATGAACAGACTTGCATATGCATATAACTTTCTTTAGAAGTAGCTTTGGAAGTATGTAGGGCTTCCAATAATATCATTCAGACCACTAAATTAGACTTTCTCTTTTCCTCCCTCCTCTCCATGCTACCATAAAATGACAAGAGATAGGAGTAAATATACTCCCTAATGCCCTTCTTCCCTATCTTTTCCCTCCCGTCTCCCAAGAGATTTCAGGGAATCATTGTTAAACAGTGATACTCATTCTGGCTCCATGATGCGTAAAATGTGAAGAGATTGCCTTCAGCTGAAAGGCAAAAAACTAGAAGGTTATTGAAAAATACAGGGAGAGAATAAGTATATAAATAAACGGTATGGTAGTACGTTAAGGAGTTGATCACACATCTCAACACTAATTTTGTCTTACTGGGAAAACCAGGAGAGCGCAATTTTTCTTCTAGTGGGTACCTGTATTGACCTATTCTGTATTTCATGTACACTCCTTGTAGTGAATTAAGGAGGTTTTTGGTGGGTGGTGGGGGAGGATTATTCTTCTTTACGCACGTCAGTTGTCCTCTACTCTGTTAGCTCTCCTCTGCAGGCTGACAGCGAACTATAACAAAACTCTGGAGTAGCTCGGGATTACACTTCTGTATCTAATCTGAAACGGTTTTGAAGCGGATCGCATTGGCCCTAACAGGATGGAGTTAGCAGCGTTACAGCAGCTGAAAATGCCATACTTTGGCTCTGTTGCTGGGCTAAGTCTTAATATTGCCCTTTGTTATTCTTGCATATCATTTTATTTTTAGGTGCCATTGTTTATGAGGACATAGAGAAAAGGGGTGGGAGACAGAGAGGGAAATTAAGGTTGTTGGTCTAACAACCTTAATATACAGAAGTAAGCTGGTGAAGAGTTGGATCACTAGAGTCATCCTTGGAGATCTGGACATGTGGGTGGGTAAATGTTAAGATCAAGTGTGAGCAATAACTTAATGTCAGAGTATTAACAATTTATAACGAGGTTTTGCATTTATTACATTTTAGGGTAATGTGTCCTCATGTAGATGATGATTAATCGCATGCTTTGTTGCATGAAAATGTTGTTCTGATGAACTCGCAGCAGGGGAGGATGCTGCAAAATAAAGTGAGGGCTTGAGACAGGTAAACGTGCCAGACGGTATTTCAGATGGGCTCCATCACGTTATCTTCCAGGAACAAATGTGTGGGATGCGGTAGTATTTTAAGCAACAAGCTCATTTGGACTAACATAACTACATGCATTTGAAACAACTGGTTAGACAGTAATTTAGAAGGTGAAGTTCAATAACAATTTGACAGACAGTGCTTTAGTGTCACTCATCAATCTGGTAATTTAGTTATGAAATATTTTTGCAATTTGTCCATAACGTCTCTGCCTGGTAGAGCATCAGATGAGATGGCTTCTTGGGTACTTTTAGTAAGGAAATTGCAGAAGACTGGGAATGAAGGACAGAGCTTCAAGTAGTAGTGATTGCTTTACATATGTGAATTTCTTGAAACACTTGAGGACTGCAGTAATACAAAAATGATGTGTATAATCTTTCTGTCAGTAATAACCAGAGCACCTCAGAGCACTCTCAAGAGTTTAGCAACTCAATGGTTGATAAAGTTAGGCCAGGACAGGTTTGACATCCGCCCCCAATCTGTTTAGCATAATCAGAAGAGAATAATTTTGCCCCTTCTTCACTTAAATTATTTAATTTTTGCTCCATTTGAGAGGGGAGGAATTTCAGATTTGGAGTGCAGAGTTATTCCCAGTAGCATTTTTGGATATAAAGGGAAGCTGTGGCAGAGATTCTCCCTTACAGGAGGAGCCACCTGGAAGAAGTGCCCAGTCCCTGCTTCCCTGCCAGTCTTCAGACTGCACCCACCCTGGTTCTGTATGGCAAGAGGGAGTGGAAGCATATGCGTGCCTAGGGTAAAAGGGCACAGAAATAAGAGATGGAAAAGATCTGCAGGACTATCTTAACTACATTTATGTCAATGAGACATTGATTCCTATAATACAATCTTAAATCTGTTCTTCATTAAAATTTTAAACCACTCAGCTCCAGAGTAAAATGCTTCTGTTCCTTTTCTCCATAAAAAATAATACGCGTATGTCTACTGAAATTGCATTGTTATATTTCAGAATACCTTAACAGGCTGGTTTCTAATGAGCAGTTCTTTTCTGATAGCGGTGCACTTTTTCCAGAGCAGTGGAACTTCTCATAAATAGTTAATTGGAGCGATAGCCATACTTGTGCACTTGAGTAACAGTCTTGGTGGATAACTTCTCAATCATGCAAACAGGCGCACTGCAGCCTTATCAGGAACAGCAACAATACCTCAAATTTTGAAGAGGAATGGGAGTCACCGACAAACTTTCCCATCTAATTCTAATTAAGTGTAAAGCTGAAGTGCATTTGCTTAAGACAGCAGTATCCAAAGCAATCCAGATTTTTTTCTGTAAACATTTTTTTAGGACATGATGCCCATTAAAATAACTTTGGAGTAAGTTAAAATGTTGAAGTCCTTGCTTTATATAAAAGATTGTATGTTTCTTTTACATCGCCTGTATTTCAGCTGTTCAGTTTACAGTTCATCCTTGTCATCTCTTTCACAGTATTGGAATTTAAATATGTATATCATGTTTTGTTAATAATATGGCAGCGAATTGAATTACTGTATGTTTAATGAAAGCTCTTCAGGTTTAATGAGTAAAGAAATAATGTAAAATATAATAACCCAAGTCTTAATATTTTCTTGATCACAAGTCAAGCCTTCTATATAATTTATTAAAGTAGCATAATGTCCTTAAATTTGAGGTCAAGATTCTGCAGGCTTAGCAGAGATTTTTATGCATAAGGGAAAGATGAAACTTTAAAAATATTATTTCAGCAGTTTCATAATTTAGGATTGTGACCTCATGCTCTAAGAATACTTATGGCACATCACGATCAGCAGTTTATCAATATTCATTCATAGACTTCTTAGACTCTGTTGGTATCATGGTTCATTTTTTTCTTTTCATGCAACCATAGTGACCTTAAGATAGCTAGTAAATGCCTTACGAAGCACAGCCAATTGCATTATTTATTTTGGGGGGCTCTGACCAGTATCTACAGTATTTATGAAAGCCCTTTTTATTCTCTTATTTTCCTGTATTTTTATGTAGTTGTTATACCTTTTGCTGCCAGTTGGGACCAGTGTTTTTTAGGAGCTATCACAGTGACCACAGGCAGCCCCTAGGGCATGCGTTTGTGGCTGCCTGGTAAAAGCTTATCAGCTATGCTTTGACTGTGGCCACCAAGAATTTGTTGTGGCTGCACAAGCAGTTCCTGCAAAAACCTGGGGGCTTGGTGTTGGTTTAAACTGTAACTATAACAGCAGAAAAGGCATGAGAACTTACGCAAGCTTCTGCTTGGGTGCTTAAAACTAGTCTGTGGCTGTAAATTCAGTGGTGTTGCATTGGTCCATAGTCAAGATTGTCAAACACTGAGAGCCAGCTACAAGGAAATCCCAAATCAGTGGCATGAACACTTCACCAGTTTATTAAAATGTCCATCTGGCATCTCTGACAAAGTATTAAATGAAGTTCTCCAGCCTACCCACCCAAGAAGAGCTGGCAGCAAAATAGCACAAACTCTTGTATCTATCCTGTAAATACTGCAGAGAAGGGCAGCAGGCACTCGTGGTACTTCTGCTGGAGTAGCTGGTCAGTGGGCACCACCTGGCCTGACAAAGGCACAACTGTTTACAGCCATTAAGGACAAGAAGATGATTCCTCAGAAGTTCAAGGATGCAGAGATTCAACTCTACAAAAAGAATAGAGCTCATGCATTGGAAACTGGTGTAATCGTTCACTTCTTGCAGGAAAACAAAACTTCTACCTCTGCTGGAATAATGGTCAGCAGACCTGGAGGTTTGGTTTGGTTGAGGAACAGTTAATGAAATTTTGCAGCCAAGGAAATCTTAGGAAAGCTGAGAATAAAGGCCTGTATATCATCTTTGTCAAGTAAACCAAAGCCTGTAATGCCATTAATCTCAAGGGTTTCTTCAGGCTTCAGCAAAATTCAGCTGTTCGGGCAAGCTCTTGAATTGGCAATTCTGGTGAGTGTTTTCAATCAAGGCAGAACATAGCAGCTTTTTGCTGTCAGAAGGGTACGAAGCAAGGCTTCATCCCCACCCTGATCTGCCTTGGTATCTTGTAGGCAGAGCTGCTTCCTGACGTGTTTGGAGACTGCGATAGGGGAAACTGCATGCCATGTTACAGGATTGGGGGAATTTTCAACTTTTCAGCAATTTTTTTGCATCAAATCCAAGGTCACGCAGCTGATAACCTGCAGCCTGCTCTGTGCCAGCAACTGCAGTTGGTTTCCAAATGCTTGAGAGCCAGGAGGGACTGACTCTCCAGATTATTCTGCCGAACAGCTTGGCCTGAGCACTTTCAAGAAAACTGAAGTCCTGCTTCAGCCTCGCTCCACTAGAAAATGTGCACATTAACAGCAGAGGCTTGACATTTGTAGGCAATTTCTGCTGCTTCTGCAGCAAGTTGTCCGAGCGCTGCGCCTGACAAGAGTCGCGAAAGAGGATAACAAAAGGCAGAGCAGCATTTGCGAGATTAAAGCAGTGTTTCTGGAATGAAAGAAGCGCTGAACTTCAAACAAGTGCTTGGTATGCGTTTACTTTTATTAACATTCCTCTGTATGACTGTGAAATTTGGATAACAGCCTTGTTTCTTGCAAGCGTTAACCAGTTCCTCTTGGATGGTCTTTGAGCCCTTTCTGGTGTAAAAGGCCTGGAAAAGGTTTTAGGTGTCAAGTTCTTACAAGTGTTTTCAAATACTCAGTTTAGAAACACTGTTTATGTAGATACAGGAGCACAGACGTAGATTTTCAAAGAGAAGGATGGATGGTGTGCTGCCTGAAGCCGGTTTCTATGGACTCATTAAAATCAGAATGGCTCTGAGGCAAGTCCAGAAAATATTGCAAGGACATGTTCAAGGAAGGTCCACATTTGGAGTCCAAAACCACACAAAAGATGATGACACTATCCACTGTGGTCAAGCTTTTGCAGATTCAATAACTAGACTTCTATAGGTATATGCAAAACTAGAATACATTACTGGGGGAAAACAAACAAAACAAAAATACGTGAATCGGATAAGTATCTGTAGCTGTTAATGTGCTGCAAAAATGGGGTTAATTTCTTGCCAGCTTAAGTCAAAAAAAGCAAACTCTTCCTACACAGAATAGTAGGATTTAATTCATCATCGTAATGGAAACTCTTCTTTCCAGAAGCATGCAGAAGACCTTCAGATAACAATGGTTAGCACCACATCTAATGTGCAACATGACAGACGCACTGTCTTGTGTGTGCTGGTTTTGGAGGAAGTGGATACTTCGCTTCAGTCGCTTTGAATTAAAAACAAAAAAAACAGTGCAAAACAAAGCAGTATCTGATCCATTTGGGCCTCAGTCTTCTACTCGCTTTGAACCAAGGAGCAGGGTTTCCCCTGCGGGCAGCGTTCATGGTGGGGGCGAAGAGAGGAGTCGTGGGCTGCAGTATAGCAGCACAGCTACCTGTGAGCTTCATTCAGGTGAGATGGGGTGAGGGCTGCTAACAAAAGTCATAATTGCTGTTTTCACTGGTGATAAATTAGTTTTGAATGAACTAAATCAAATATTCACTCCTGTTACAAAGTGGGACTCCCCACCCCTTTCCCTGAAGAGACCCGGAGGGTACGAGGGAGCCGGCGGCGATGCTGTGCCGGCAGCAGCAGGCTGCTCTCCCAGCCCCTCGCTCCCTGGGTGCTGCCATGCCAGCGAGGTGGGTGCTGGAGGCTGTGGACCACCAAAGGGAGAGAGGTGGCAACCTGGAGGAACAAGAAGGAGCATCAGAAGGGTTTGTGTCGGCTCATGGGGTGCGTTTGGACACGCTGGGTGGGATGGAGGGCAGGCTCTTCTGAGGGGGTTGCATGCTTTAATTAAGCAGGTGACACTTTTTAAATATGTGAGTATGTGTGAGGGTCCAGAGCTTTAAAGCGATGATAGCTTTTTGAGCACTTTTTCCTACCAAGTTATTGGTTATGGTAGCAAGTCCAGCAGAACCCTAGACAGAGCCGAAGGAAATTAAGTTTTATGTAATTGAGCTGTCTGTGTGTTCCCGCCTAATAAGTTTTGAATGTCAGCCAACTTCAACGAAATTTGACAGTGGGTAGCTATTACCTCTTTCAATTTTAGCTGTTACCTCTTACCATTCCCATTAAAATAAGTGACTGGATGGAAGAGAGGCACCCAATTAGTGCCCCCACTAGAGGAAAGGTGATAGTTTGCATTTTTCTCCTGCTAAACGTTGCAGGTGGGAAGGAGGAAGCCTTAGGAAACAAAGTTTCATTATTCCTGCTCCTGAATAACAACTTAATAATTTAAAAAAAAAAAAAAAAAAAAAAAAAACACCACCAAAACATTTTCATATACTTTGGAGCTCAGCACTTGCTTTATTTTGTATATGTTAACTGGGAATACAGAAAGCAGATATGGAAGTAAGAAGAAGTTGTAGGTCTCTTAATGCTTTGTGACTGCAGTGGGCTCCTGTGCTGGGAGCTGCCTGGAGTGGTCTGAAGCCTGAAGGGGTGCAAGTGGGGAGAGCTGGGGCTTCGTGGGTCCTCTGGCCGTGTAATAAAGTTAAATTACATTGTGATAGCTGCAACGGTCGAAACTGTGGGTCCTCAAAACTTACTCTTTGTTGAGTCATCTTCTTTCTTCTCTAAGTGCTTATTCTGCATATTGCACACCTGTTTATAGCAGAAATAATTTCGTCAGCTACAGGGGGGGAAAAAGGCAGATTGTTTTAGAATAGGCAGAAATTGCATGATGGAGCAAAGAATGTGTGTCGTCAGGTTCTTTCTGTTTGGTTTTAATTGCACTCTGTGTGGGACCTGTTGTGTCAGTGAGTGATATTGTGGCTTAACAGTGAATGTAAATATCACGGTCCTTCTATAGAAAATCGAAAGTCTGTGCCGTAGACAGGCTGCATAAATGAGATCTGGGGGGTGATGGCTTAGGGAGTAATAATGTTTGCTCACTCTGCTATACACCTTGATTACTATGTAAATTGTGTAAATTTATGCATAAGCACATAATTATGCACACTAAACTGTCAGTCTGCCTCTACAGTAACATGCTTTTGTGCATAAACAGTTAAACATCCTTTTCCTGAAATGGGAGGGGTGGTGGTATTTTTAATTATTGTACCAGCTCTTGTTCCCACTGAAGTTAAATGCAAGCTGCCTTCCAAAATCAAGGCCTGCTATATATTGCAAGAGAGTTTGACAGTATGCAGCAGAGGATTTCGGAGAGGCACTGGAGCTGTGTTAGTTGCAGAATATAATTTCCTTGGGCTGTGTTTTGCTTAATACTCCCATTTTCTTTTAGTCTTTGCTATATGGGTTTCAGCTATTCAGCCAGAGAGAGTGGTAGGTACAGTACTGTGTATCATTAGTATGTGAGCAGTTGAGTGAATTTCAGCTGAATAAAAATGAATTCTTTGACTTGCAATTGTGAACGTTTCTAGTTTGCCTTGACAATCCTGTCAAGACAAATTTGAACTTTGTCAGCAATTGTGATTGCTTGTGGGAGAATTACCAAAAGCCTTTGCTCTAGGTATCAGTCAGTGATTGCAGCCCTCATCTGCTTATTTGACCAAAATTTTCCGTGGCACTCAGCAGGCTATTACTTGTCACTCTGACATATAATGGAGGGGTATTTTAATTGATTTAAAAGTTAAAATCTATAGTTATTTAATACACTGTAACTGTATTACATGTCAGCAGTTACACTTGCTGTGAAAATAGGGAAAGAGGAGTTGAAAGGACTTGGGGTTTGGAATATTTTAAAAATACACATGCAATTGATTTTATCTTCTACTTATACAGGCTATCAATAGAATTTTTATTTAGTTAATGGGAGCAGAGATTTCCTCTTACGTAATTATTGTTGATTTTAAAAGGGATTCTTGAATGTTAACTGCACATCTAGTTACTAAAATCCCTATCTTCCAATGTTCAACAGTATTTCTGCTTGAAAGTCCTCACTTTTGTTTTGTGACCTAAACCGTTCCTCTGTCATGGTCTCCCACTGTCTAAAATAGGTATAATTCTATCCAAATCCAAGGGGTATGTAAAATTAAAAATTGCAAGTCACTCTAAGGCTGTACAGCATGAGTGCAGTTGGTGCATTTGCACACATGCAGCTTATGTACCTGCTGGAGTATGGGATCAAATGCTCTAGCAATACTGTCTTCCTAATTGCTCTTGTGGATGTAAGTATGCAGTGTCTTTCTAACCGGTGATGGTGGTGATTAGTTAAAAACGTCTTTTTCTATGTGTCCATTTCAAAACGAGCTCTCTTGCAAGAAAGAAAATGAAGAGGGGAAGGCTCTACAAAGATGAATGGCTCACATCTTCCCCCTGCCCTGGTCATTCAACTTACCTGGCTTTCTAAGTTAGGAAGAAGGATAGAAGGAATATCTGCATTCCTTCTACAATTGTAGGATGAGAAATAGGGCTGTTGAATACTCATTAACATATCTCTCTTTTGGCCCATACTGCCTGACCCTCCACATAAACTGTGGGCAAGGGAAGACTTGAAGCGCACAAATAAATGTGGTAATCAACAATATCACTGCCCACAGGAGTGACTGTAATTTACCTTGGTGTAAATATAAAATAATAATTGTCACTTTGTTTAGCAGAGGTGGGACAGGTGGGAAGTGATGTCCCTGTCTGAACTGGAGCTGCTCCTTGCTGTGTCCCCTGGTAATCACAAATTTTACAAGCAGATACGAAGCCTGGAAAGGCTGTTTCACCTGTGACAAAATTCACAGGTTGGACTGGGATCAGAATACTTTTAAAACTTTGATTTTCTATCAGTGTATTTTCTGAGAAGGTACCCCAGAGCCCTTTACCAGCAGCTAGTCATTTTAGACCAAGGAGTTGCATACTTGCTAGAGCTGTGCAGGGTAGATGTTTGCCTCCCGAAGGTAAGGCAGGAGGAGGGTTGCATAGCTACTTGTTTGCACTGAAGAGAAAATGGGACTGTTTTTCGTATTTCACCGTGGTTGGTGAATACTCTGTGAAAATGTGAGAGAATCCGCTATGGAAAGCTGGCCTATAGGAAGGAGTTTAACAGAGGAACTTTACAGTGTGCTGGTGAAGAAGCATAATGTATGGGTTATATTTGAAAACCAGGTTATATGTGGGATTGCACACCTAGAACTTACAAGCTAGTATGTGATGGATTTGGGTTTCATTTTGCGTTTCCAAAGCATCAGCTCTTCATCCCCAGCCTTAGAGTGGCACCTTTATATTAGATACGTCATTTGAAGAAATGATGGCTAGACAACTTGCTAATGTATTGGAGGAAATCCAATTGCAAACTGTTGGTAAGCACCCTGAGAGCCAGAGAGACTGCGAAGTGAGTCCTATGCTGGATGATGTTTGTTTGCAGATAGGCACAGGCAAAGGCCACTGGAGATGTAATTAGCCAAGCAAAGAAGCCACAGTCAGAAAAATGAGGGATTGTTGCACAAGGGCCAGCTTCACCACTCATAGAAGTAGGCCACATGAAGGTCTGCCTGAATACCTGTTCCTATCCCAATTTTCCTTCTTTGCTTTTTCTCCTTCTCCCAGAAGCTGGCAGGTGTGAATCCCACATCCATTTGCCCCGTATTGCCTACTCAATGCAGGCATATTCTGCTTGCTGTAACCCTTGCATGTTCCTCAAGCATCATGACTGTCTTTTTGTTACGCTGTCAAAAGGTAGCAAAAGCCCATGGAGGCGACAAGAGGGGATCAGTAAAGGAGATAGAAGTGGAAATCCCCCTGGCTTTTCCATCTTCTCGTTTGAGGAAGATGTTTCATTAGGGCTGTGGGACCAGAAAGGTGGAAAAGACAAATTTACAAACTACCCCAACATCTGTGTAGTTCCCCAACCTAGAGCTGCAAGAGTCGTCTTATTTCTTGTATCAAGTAATACTTGTATGCATTAAAACACCATGAACAGCTTGAATTTCTTAAAGTGGAAAAATGTTAGTTAAAATGAAGCCTTCATTATTTCAAATAGTGTTTTCAGAAGTCACAGAAGATATTTCAAAATAATGTGACTATTTGCCTTTTAAAATATCTGTTAATCAGAGATGATGGTAGAGTTGGAGTTCGGCTTTTACTGTATTATCTGAAAGAAGTGACAAGCTGGAAACGTCCAGTAAAACGTAAAGCGCTGTGCCTAACCTTATTAAGGTTTATTACCTTTTGATTAGTAAGATGATCTTGGGCAGATTATTTCTTTTTCCAACCTTCCTTTTACAAATGCATGTAGAACTCGCTGCATGTTACAAGATATTTAAGCCTGTTCACGTCAGGAATTTCTCTGATATGCCATGTCAGGAATTTCTCTCGTACTAAATAGTATCGTGAGCTGTCTGTTGCCTTTCGTTTTTCCCTACGCCTTGTTTATGAAGTTCAGGTTAGTGTGCAGACTTTCCTACTTCTATTTTCTGTTCCTATGTGGAATTATAATATAGCATACGCTGGTACCGTAATGCTGATAGGCTTTCAGCATCCATACTAATTTTGTCTTGTTGGCTGTGGGGGGCACAAGGGAGTTGAAAGGGCAACCCCCCCCTCTTTCCCCCCATTAGATTCTTTCGGCTCAAGCAATAATTATACATGTTGCCTTTCAAAGCCTGTGGGATTGCTCTTATAAGTAAAGGTCTGCCATACTGGGGCTTTTATTTGACAAGTTGGAAAATAGCCTTTGTTCCCATGGTAACCTTTTTTGTGCTTTGGTGCATTTTTTCCCTATGGTTTCATGGTTGCTCTGGAGGTTTTTCTACTGTGGTATTTTAATCCCCAGTAGACTGGGGAGGGCGGTTCAGTTTACTTTATGCTATTATGAAATATTTTAATTTTTTTTTCTTTAATTTGATTATGGAACTGTTGCAAACTCTTTATATTGTGTGGTCAGGACATTAATGGTGTGGTGGCTTTCTCTGTAAGCATATCATGCACTCAGAAGATAAAGCAAACAGTTTGTAATAGGAAAGTACATATGACTGGACCAAGCTGCTTCTGTTATAAACTAATATTTTTGATATAGGTATTTTTTTAGGGCTTATGGGGCCAAGCCCTTGCCAGACATACCAAGTAGATTTTTGTCTCTGCAACAGAATGACATTTCTTAAGGTTGAAAACGGTCAATACTCTGGTCATCAATGTAATTTCAGGTTGCTGTAATAAGGGTTTCATAAAATAAAGCTTTCAAGCAAAGGCAGGTATTTTTAGGAATTGCTTGTTTAGACTCTGAGGGAGGAACTTGAAAAAAGTAGCGAGCTTTATTTTGAAGAGAGGAGGCTTTTTAAAGAGATGTTCTTATTACTGGTAGCATCTCCCCGCATTTGGCTTCTGTGTGTATTTTTCTTTTTCCTTGCTTGTTCAATTTTTCGTTGTCTTAGGAGTCCTCAGTAGCAGAGCAAAATAGTCACACAGTCTTGTCTTGCCTGCAATTCCTCATGATAATGGTTTCCTACTGGTGCCCCCATCAGCAGGTGAACCTCACTTGAATTACTGTGTTTTATACAGTTTTAAAATACTGCTGACCAAGAAGGCAGCAGAGCCTCACTGAGTAAACACTACTGTGCTCTTGTACGAGAGTGACCAGGATGCGTAATCAGTTTACATATTTTTCAGTGGTGGAAAATGAGATGATGCTATAAAAAATGGGATTTTCAAAGCTGTGTTTCTTTCCTTTTAGTCATGGCAGGGGAGCAGGTGCAGGAAAAGAAAGAGTTAAATGAACTCCCTGCCCCCCCAATAGACTTTCAATAATTAACTAGATCATTTTCCAGATAAACCGTTCCTGCCTTATCTTGCTATACAATACATAGCAATTTATAAGCAGTAGCACAAATACCAACATGGCATGCATTTAAACTGCACTAATTCTATAAGTGGACCAAATATGAAAAGTTAGAGCAAATGTGCTGCGAGGCTTACGTTGTTCTCTGGCTTCCAAAGTTGGAGGTTTTCTCCCAGTAGGAAACTCCCCATCTAGGTTGACCATTCCATTTCAATAGATAATTATATTTATGTACTAAAAAAACTGCAGAACAAGTAAATTTTATTTCCCTGGAGCAATTGGATCTCAGTACATTGTGACAGTAGTTGGAGGAGAAAAGCGTGTTGCAGAAGAATATTAGGTTGTTATACTTCTCTGATCACTAAATCAGTGGGTGAAAAGTAGATTTATTTCCTTAGGAGATAAGTGCTCCTCAGTTTCAGTCCACCAGAACACATGTTTGTTTACGCTTAAGTTTATATTTTTCTGTAGTCGACAGATTATTTTGAGGTAAAATTTGGATAGCCAGGTATAGTTGCTACCAAAAGATTTCAGTAGAGAAGGTCAAGGAAAAGTCAAGGCTTACAGCTGGATTGAGGAAAGTGCTGGGTCCTGTCAGCATCCGCTAAGGTAAATGGAAATTGAAAGAGCTTAGTACGCTTGCTTCATTTTGTAAAATCAACATACGCCTTAAGGTTAAACTAAATACAGGAACCTGTTCACTGGTGACTACGGCACAGGAGAACACATCAGCTTCTATTTGCAGAATAAACACTGCAATTTAAATGCTTTTTTTTAATCCTGAGTGAATCTTTTTAGGTTGGGGGGGCTTGGGAGAAAGGGTGGAGCCTTTTCTGTTATCAGTGCACGTCAGAGTTTGCTTGTTACCATAATTAAAATCCAGGTATGAAAGTATGATATATGACCCTTAGGCATTGCTAAATAAAGTAACTTAATGTGAAAGCTGGAGCTGCTGAGGAAAGAAACCACCTGATTTCACAGTTTGCTTTCTCTTAACTATATGTTCTTTTCCCTCTGATTCCTACATGTTTCATCATACTAAGCATTGCTTGAGGGGGGAAAAAAGGTATAAATACTGGATTAATTTTGAAATCTATGTATTTGTATTAGGGTTGTAGTGTTTGAAGTTCAAACAATTGAAAGTTTTCTGTCTTGGAATAAAATACCTCTGTGCTTAAAAAAATAATAATTGAGACTAACCACTAAATTAAATGTAGTATCACAGCTACTGAATTTTTTTTTTTTTAAATTTCTTAAAAATATACCTTCAAAGTCGTAGGTGGTAAAATAAGTTTATTTTTGTGAGATATTGGCCCATTTTTTTAGATTACAGTGAGTAATAGCGGATTGCATGAGTTCATCATTAGCTGAAACAAACCAAACAAAAATGAATAAATGGTAATCCAAGTAAGAGCTTCAGGATCCTGAAGTTTGGGATGTTTCAAAAATAATTGATTTATAGCACAAGAAGATACTATTTTCTAGGTCATTTTTCTTCCTTAATTGAATTTCCTGAATATTTCACAATGTATGTTTTTATGTTGTCTTTGTTATTCTAGTAGAGAGAAGACATTAAAGAAAAAAACTAATTCTTTCCCTAACCACTTGCAGTACTTATGGACTGACACAATACTCCAGATGCCAGAGCAAGCGTGCACTGCTTCAGATGTTACGCTTGGTGTCTATCATCCATAATATGCACTGAAGTGCACAGTTAGCTTTCCTAAAATATTTAGACCTCGTTCAAGATTTCTGAGTCTTAAAGTTTTGTGGGTTTTTTTTTTAAGGTTTAGTCTTTAAAAAAAAAAAAACTTAGCCTTTTTTTAAGGCTGCGGGTATAAGGGTTGGTAGTGGCCATATGAGTCCTGTTGTTTTATCCAAGGAAACATAAGTGTTTCTGTAACATCTGTCTTCATCTCCACAGGAGCAGGATAATGCCCCAGGAAACTCAGCCAGCAGAATTTGCAGCTAGGTTATTTAGCAATTTGTATGCCTCTCTGCCAAACATCAGAGGGTAAATGTTGCTCCGCCTGCATGCAGGAGTGTTGCTGCTGGGGCTCAGGGGTGGTTTGGTTTCAGCGGTCCTTCCTTAGCTCAGTGTTCATGAGGTCCCATGTGACTGATTGTTTCATCTCTGCACCTTTTCACTTCTCTGTGCTTTCTTGGTCTGCTGACAAGAAGATTGGTTTATATAGTCTGACATTTAAGAAATACCATTTTCCAGTCTGCTAATCTGCTTATGCAAGTAGTTACAGGAGAGAGCCAGGGTGCCTTCCTGCAGCAAAACTTCTTAAGAAATCCAGGCTGCACAAGGTGAAACTGATATGGGTCAAACCTTAGTATTGACAATTAAAACTACCAGCATGGAGCAAAATCTGGGAGATGATACATGCCGCTGGTGGAGGTCATGACCAACGTAATTGTGTGGTGGTCAAATAATCTATTGGACAACTTCTGACCAGTATAACATTTTCTAAATAACTAATAGAGTTATCCTGGGCTGTGAAATTATTGTTTCTATGTGAACGCACACAAAAATAATGGAGGTAATGTGAAGAGGAGATGGTTACGCTATATACTGTGATGGCTGAACGAACGATGAATTAAGGAAAGGAAGATACTAGGAGAGCTGCTAGCAGTAAGGAGGAGCACTTAGGGACCTAAGATTAGCTGTGGAAACCAGGAAGAATTCAGGGCACTATTTGGAGGGGGAGAAGAGTATATTTCCAGGGTAGCATAAACTTGGTAATCAGTCTCTTGATTTTAGTGCCAGGTTGCGAGGAGTTGTATTGTCATTCAGTGTGGGAGTTTCTCATCTCCCTTAGGCGGCATCAGCTGGCCTGCTGCGCGAGGTTGGTGAGGGCCAAGCATGTGGGCGTGCTGCTGCAGCAGCACAACCGGCTCGGTGGCACCAGGGGCTGTTGGGTGGCTCTTCTACAATTCTTGGCCACCTCCTGACTGAGCTTCCTTGGGTGTGAAAGGTGGGCCAAGATCTGGTCTCCACGCTCAGCCAGACCGTCCACGTCACGGTTGTGAAATACCATTGAAATATACAGTTCTTGTTTTGGGCCACAGGAAGGTTAGTTTCAGTATCTGTATGTATGCTGTGGTTTAACCCCAGTCGGCAACTAAGCACCACACAGCCACTCGCTCACCCTCCCCGCCCCCCCAGTGGGATGGGGGAGAGAATCAAAAACAAACAAGAACCCCAAAACCCAAAACCGTGGGTTGAGATAAAGGCAGTTTAATAGGACAGCAGAGGAAGAGAGAATAATAATAATGATGAAAAAATACACAAAACAAGTGATGCACAATGCAATTGCTCACCACCTGCTGACCGATGCCCAGCCAGTCCCTGAGCAGTGATCGCTGCCCCCCGGCCAACTCCCCTCGGTTTATATACTGAGCATGACATCATATGGTATGGAATAGCCCTTTGGTCAGTTTGGGTCAGCTGTCTTGGCTGTGCCCCCTCCCAGTTTCTTGTGCACCTGGCAGAGCATGGGAAGCTGAAAAGTCCTTGACTGGTGTAAGCACTACCTAGCAACAACTAAAACATCAGTGTGTTATCAGCATTATTCTCATAGTAAATCCAAAACACAGCACTATGCCAGCTACTAGGAAGAAAATTAACTCTAACCTGGCTGAAACCAGGACAATGTACAACGTTAACTACCATGTTTTCATGTGCCAGTCCGCAGTGGAAGATGACTCTTGTTAGAGGTTACACCCCTTCAGAAATGAGATGAGAGGGTAGAAGGAAGATGGTGGGAGTCTCTGCATCTTGAATCTCCAGATTATTCTTCCTCTTAAAGTTTTTTTTTTTTTTCTTTTGGTGAAAATATGATGCTGATCTCAACTTCTTTTTACCTTTGTTTTCGTATAACTTTATTTATTGAGGTGTACCCAGGTTCCTTCTGTTTGTTTTACTACCAGAAAATTTCTGTATGAAAAAGTCAATGACGTGGAATTAAAAAGGACTCATCTAGATCTTGTAATAATAAAAGTGCTTGGAACAAATGAGTTTGGGATTCATATTGTGGCTTATGCTTCTTTGGAGTGCTTCATTTTATCATCAGAGAGGCATCGTTTGTTTAAACTGTGCTCCTGTATGACATCTGGTTTGAGAAGCATAATAACCTATATAATCAGCTTTTAAAATGCTGGATTATCTGTGGGTTTATTGACTCTTCTTTACAAAATCTGTTATTTCTAATTAATTCTCCATATAACTATTACTAAAGCCAACTTGCAGAGACACAAATGAGCTTGATGGCAATGGCTAGTCAAGGTCAGCATTTAACTGCCAGCATTTGCACTGTTGAGGATAATAAATCAGGCTTATTCCTAATCACATACCCTACAACGTGACAAATGTTAGTGGAGCCATCTAAGCAACCATTTTACAAATCATTTAGAAGATACATTTGGCATTGTTAAATTGCTCCATGGTGCCCTTGGCTGTAAAAGCGTTGTGATAAAATATGTATGCTTTGTTAGATCTCCTGTATTTGAATCCTGCAGAGTGTGTATGTGTGTGTGGGGGAGGGGTGTGTTTGCTTTTTTTCCCTTCATATTGGAAATAATGAGAGAGGTGTGAAAGTAATAACACCTAATCAACCTATGGAAACCACTGGCTTCTGAAAGCAGTGATGAGTAGCCAGCTCTGTGGCACCATTTTGTATTTCTTGTGTTTTCAGTTAGAAGTTTATATTCAGAGTAGGTTGCTGCCCACAAGAAATTTTCAACAACAGTCCATTGTGTGAAAATTAAAAAAAAAAAACCTGTTAAATATCAGAGCAATAGTTGTTAGGCTCTAATTTGGATTTGGGCAAATGTGTAAACACAGTGTTTTCACTTGGTCTAAAGTTTAAGACTCAATCCTGCTGTGGCCCACAGATGTCATTAGATTTAGCGTGTCGTTCAAACAGGTATTTGGCAGTAGGCTAATTGCTGTCTGGGGAGTCAGTTGTAAAGTTCCTGATCTTTTTTTTTTTAGGGTATCTGTTCTTATTTGGACCAACTCTTGCATTTTTCAAAAGAGAGAACAATGTATTACCTAAATAATCTGGATTATTGTAACTAAACTTCTCATCTGGAGCAAAAAAATCAAACTGAGCTCCAAAAAAAGAACTAAAATGAAATTAATGTATGTATCTGTTATAATAAACTGAATTTAACACTTAGTTTTTATCTATTAAGTGTTACCTGCCTGTAGCTTTTCTGACATACCAGTTTACATTAGGATTATTTGACAGAAATTTATGGGATGTTTCTGTGGAAAATTAATGAAAAGGGAAATATTTAACTTGGAGCATGCATGAAAAGCACTTTCGAAGTGTTTTTTTTTTTTTAGTGTAGCCTTTCTCCCTATACATATTATAGGATATAGAGCTATACTGATTAATTAATTGGTTTAATAAAAGTTATGAATAAATAAAGTGTGTTTCTGTGTCATAAACACTGGATATCTGGCCTTGAAATGAGGGCAGAGAGGAATTTGCTCACCAGTCAGATCTTCAAGCAGATCTTGTTCACCATGGTCAAGTTACTAAGAAATGAATGACAGTCTGAACGTAGGAGAGATTCAGGAGGAAAAGGTGTAACCATCCATGCGTGCTTTGTTGAGAAAGAAAAGCTTCCATGGAGAGAATGACTAAATCTGAGGTTTAATAATATGATTTGAGCATATTTTTTGGACTCAGCCTTTTATTGTCTGCAGGTGTGTACAAACAACACTTTACCTTTGTATGAGGTAATGTAACAGCATTTTGAACTGGCAAATACTTTGGTGTAGCATGGGTGAAAGAGAACATAAGAGATTTTACAAACAAGCCAAACATTGTTCATTAGAAGACAGTCACAGCTAGAGCTGGCACAAGCTGGAGGAGATTTAAGTATCAATGTTTCTTTGCAATAGAGTATTTGAGAATTGCTCCATGTTGGATACTCCTATTAAGAATGAAAATACCTCATTTTCTCTTTTAACCTATTCCACTTTTAAACTGATTAAAAGGATGTATGGGAGTTAATTGAATTTTCTTCCAGAATGTTAAGTTTCCACCTGTGAAGCTGTGGCTGTGTAGTTGAATACATGCTTTGTATTCAAGCTATACCTTCACCTTTCAACTACATTTAAGCCCTTTGTTTAGAGAAGCACTGTATAAAATATGCTATAGATTATGTTGTAGGTAGGCATTTAATAATAGTCGTGGATCAACTGGTGTCTCAATGCGTCTTTACTAGCTTTTTTTACCCAGTAATTCTGTGTAAGTGAAATTTTATAAGGTAGCTTGCATCTTAAAAAAAGGCTCTCCCACCTTCTGCAAATCCTAGATGACAATTTATTTTCAACTAAAAATAATACATACTTATATATCTACAGTATGTATATATGGAGAGAGAGAGAGAGTGTGTGTATATATATATAAAAATGAAAAACACGCACACTGCTGTGATACCCTGGAAACCTCCATTTCTCCACAGGAAAAGCTCTCTAACATAATTACCTTTTTTTAGATATAAAAAAAAAACTACACTGACCTTTTTCAGGGTAGAAAGACTAGGAAGATTTTTGCTAGTCTTATGAAGAAACGGGAACATGCAGCATCAAAATTACAAATGCCCCGAGACATTTTGGTGGTACGTCAGAATTGAGATGTTTCCCTTCTCAGACAAAATACCGCCATTTGCAATGAAAAAGAAGAAAAAAAAAAAAAATTTTTCAAGGAGTTAGTTTTCCAGGTTAGTGACATTTTCTCTAGAAAGCAGACACCTTTTGAAGAATTTTGTTTAATGAGAGGCTTAATGTTTTTCATGCAGTATGAAACGTGCTGGAAGGAGAAAGTCCTGTTCATTGCCTCAACAAATCCAAACGCAGAGCTGAATACCAGCACAGTCTTGGCAGATCCTGAGAACGATCTACCCTTTCCTTAGGGGTGGATTAATACAGTGTGCATAGGTATGACTGTGACTTGAGCACACAGAACTTATTTTAACACAGATTTGGTGAGGCTTTCCTTTGTCTCTCTAACAGATGAGCTAATGCCATCACCTAGCAATTATCAAGTAGTGTGATGTTATGTAATGAAAGTATAAATAGCACGAGGACTAAAACTAGTAAATCTAACAGACTAACGAGCAGACAAGAGCAGGAATACTATTTGGAACATTTTGATTAGCATCTGAACGCTGTCATTTGAAAAGACATTTAAATTTGACGTTACAGTAAAGCCGTAGGTCAGGAGAGTTGTGGTCCTTGATCTGGAGTGACATTCGTGCTGTGCCCCTGGATAAATCACTTGGCCTCTGTATACCTCTTTAAAGGAAGATAGAAAATTGGAAAAAAGCAAAGGGTGCATACTTGAAATTTCTTAAGCAAGCTGGTTATCTTATGTTTGAATTAAGACTACCTGTGAACTTTGTTTCCCAATGACTGACCAACAAATAGCCTGTGACCTGCAATTTGAAATATCAGATTATTTCACCACCAGTGTAAAG